>JAOYSI010001090.1:0-17470 GCA_025775065.1 Hiodon alosoides
ATATTTTTTTTTTTTTTTTTTAATACTGTTCATTGCCCTTTTATAGTTTTTTCTTTTATATTTCTTTTATATTTTTGAAACCATCTTCACTCTACAGAATTTTTTCACATGTGCCTAAAACTTTGGCACTGTACTGTAGATAATTGCTCTTGTATTTCAAATGATGGAAAATAACAATGTATGCATCAGGAACTTCATGGAATTCAACAATGCTGTCACCTGTCCATTAGATTTTATGGAATGATGACATGAAATATGATACAAATATACTGATCATATTTTACAAGCAATGCAGACAGCATAAAAGGAAATTCATATTCACAGATTAAATTATTAATTTTTTTTTTTTTACTATCCAGGAGAGAATGGAAGAGAAAAGGACTTCTTGTAAATTCTATATTTAAACCCAGATACTGAAAAAGTAATTTTAAAAACATGGGGTTTAGGATCAATATTAATACACTGAGAATGATGTATATTTTTTATTGAAAAGTTTATTAAAAATCCTAAAAAAGTTTCTTGGAGTGTTGGATTTAGGTACATGGACTAGTTAATGAGTGCACTTTGCCAGGAGACTCACAGCATGAGGACCAAATGGGCAATACAATATCACAACAAAAACATTTAGTAAAGTGTTTTTTTTGACTGTTCAATCACATCACTCTCTTAATTACCAATCACAAGGCTGCTGGGCCACTGATGGCAAGGCACTGTAAAGTGTATGTGAGTCTAGACCCATTTTAATTATCACGGCCCACGATAAAATATATAAAAAATAAATAAAACCAGTAAGGGCTTTTCATGGCTTGTCAGAGTCTGTTTCCACAGTAACTATCGATCAGCAATTCACTGAATACATTTGGACCCTGAATCGCATAACACATTTTACACATAGCATATGCAATAAGCACAAATTCATTCAATGTGACGTCCGTCTATAATTCATAAATCCAGGTTCAAAGTGCAATATTCATACAATTCTCACAGCTTAGGCTGGCATGCTCGATCTTTTATTTTCATTTCGAATCGCCAGATTTTTCTCCCCAATTGGGAAACGGCAATCGCGCTAATGTGTCTTAGCTAGTCTCCATGACTCCCACCATCACACATGGGGAGGGTGAGGACGTACAGCTGGTCTCCTCCAAACCTAGTCGCCTTGTCGAGATGCCACCAACCTCTTTTCCACACTGCATGCTGCACAGCACACACAAGGTTCAACACCAATTGGAAGAGAGAAATTTTAGTTTCAATAGTACTGCCAGCAGAAAAGCATCCGGGAAGCCGGTAGGAGACACTCGTTAGAGACAAGCTGAGAAAAGTCCTGCCGATTTAACCTACCCCAGCCCTACGCTAACTGTTCGCAGTCGTTGCGCTCTCCCTGTCACAATAAATCTGTGCTCATGCGTAGTCTAGATCATAGTGCTCAATCTGCACTCGGGTGAGTGTCTGGGAATGCTGAATTTGTCTTTGTGCTGCATGTCGATTTATGTACTCTTTTCCCGACCATTAATAAAAATGTGCTTATATGGTACAGTTTTTCAAAAGTGAATAAAAGCCACCTTCTGAGGGAATATTGCCTTTCTTTTCCTCCTAGGTCTTTTATAGAATCGGACCTATTTATTATATTTAACACATATCGGCAGAGTAAGAGATTCTTATGAATCCTTGAGCTAGGCACTTAATTTAAATGCTTCAGTAAAAACCTGGATGTGTAAATCAGTTCCAAAATTCAAACAGCAGGTTAATATAGGTTCCCCTATATACAGGCTATTCTACACATAAACTAAACAATATGAAAACTGTTTTTATGCTTTTTTTTTGCATCTGCTCTTTTCAGCAAGTAAGGAAGTGTGGAGTACAGACGAGCCAAGAGTGGGAGAATGAGAGAATGATGAGGAGACCAAGTACCAGGGATAGAAAGCAAGGGACGGGAAATTAACTGTGATGGAACTCAGAGTTCACCCAGAGTAATAGAAGGGCAGCCTGGAGATTGTGTGACTAAATACAACGGAATCAAGGTTATAATTGCTGGCTTTAGTCAAGGTGAAGAGCCATTAGGCAGCTTACATCATGTGAGAAAAAAACAGAATTAAGAGGAATTTTGAAAAGAAAATTAAGTATTCTTTGTAATGATTCTGACCTTTCAGAAGTATAGGGAGTACACTACCGAGAGAGAGAGGGTTTTTCACATATCTCAGGAGAGTCATTAACAGAAGTGTTACCTTCTGGCAGTACGCCTCTCTATCTCACAGTCAGGGTACTCATACAGTAGAGGTTTATCTCCCATGAAGGAGTTCCCAACCCCTCTTTGAGGTTCTGTCAAACACAACACGAGTGGAGAGCACTTCAATCCAAAAAGTCAAAACAAGATAGCATACAATAATTATAATAATGGATGTCAACAGATGTCAAGAGTACATTATAGACGTTATGTAAAAAAAATCTAACTAAATCAAAAAGTCCATCTTTAATTTTGTTTTACATGGATCATTAATTCATTTTGAATCAACTGATTTTTACCCCAATTTGGATGGGGTTTTGGAAAAACAGAAATTGTGATATCACTGCTACAAATCTCTGCTTCTAACCCCACAAATAACAGACAGATGCAACGTGAAAGTATACAGACAGACTCCAACCTGCCCACTTACCTTCGAGCCATTGGTGATTTAACAGACTATGCACCAATCATAGAAGACGCAAATCCTTCCCCTCGACGGCACCCACAGTGCTACAGAGAACCACTACCGCTACTTCCTGCCTCCCATTGCCAGCTATTGCCGGTTGTGACTGGATCCAGATTTGAAACTGCGATCTCTAGGGCTCAGCCGGTGCGCAGGCGAGCACTTTCATCGTCTGAGCATGGGATGATTCCTTTTCTAAACAGAAGAGGTGGACCACTGCTTCTGTGCTTCTTTTCACTGACTATATATCACAGGGTATATATGAACAGATTTGTTTTGCGTGGCAACATTTTCTGCCTCGACCCTGCATCTAATTGAAAGCCTCTTAAAGTAATAATGGAAAGGAATGTTATATACCATGAGTGCTACTTTGAAGTGTAGTCCAATGAAACGGCAGACAGAGTTATTGGTTACTGAGAAAAATGCAACTGCTATGGCTGTACTTTATGAAAAGTGGAAACAAGAATTACAAAATGACTACAAAGAGCCTCATGTTTAAAATATATATACGTCAACCAAATTGCAGCCGCTGTTTTACACTGTAAAGTGCTAATTATGGCTTAAAACAAGCAATAATAGCGGGGTTCAGGAGCTGAAAGGGACACTAAAAAAAATAACCCAAAGCTACAGGCCATAAAAATTGGCACCTCATTTAATATGAAGACTTATATGAAGCTTGGTGAGTTTTTAAAATGTTATTGTATGAATACGAAAATTTGGTTTATGGATAGTATCATGTTTTATGCTTAAGGCCAATTGTACGCTTATGTGGCATTCATCAGAAATGAAAGAATTTCACAATTAATGGAGAATGGGACCAGAATTAACTGTATGGGAGTTGCAACAACAGGAACAATTTTATACAAGCAGGCAGGAATGGTCACGAGTAGAATGTGCAACAGAACATTTTCAGTATGCGATAGCTATAGGATGAAGACAGGACAGATATGATACATTGTTAACAGCACAGGATTGAACATTTTGGAGGATCGGGATGGGACAGGAAGATTTTTGACAAGACCAGATTGAAATTTCCCTGTGTCATCCTCTAACATCCACTTACACATAAAAAGATAATCTGTCTACATACACAAACAGCATGTTTAAACCCAAAACAGTGGAAGCCGCAGAAAGTCTCATTCGCCCAGTGCCAAACTTTGATAAGAAAGCTCACAGGAATGTTATGAAATGGAAAATTGACACACTGCCTGGAGAGATAGAGAAAAGGCCGGGAAGTCACTACATGTTATAAGACTCCTTTACAGTCAATTGAACTTGCATGGACACCCTGTATCCGTTTTTGTCTCCAACCTAAGAGAGTGGCAGTAGACTCCTTCCCCTTAATAACAGACAAATAATTTGTCATGTAATGGTCAACCTCTCAAATTAGTGGCTTGAGAGGTAATAATACATATATACATATACACCTACATATACAATACAAAATACACAATAATACAAAATAAAATACATATTAAATACAAAATAATTGTACTTTCCACATGGTTTGGATGGTAGTGGGGACAGGAGAGAAGTGCTTATGATAGGGTTTCTTTTTATTACAATCATATTTTGTGTAAGCTTACCACAATGCTTCGGTGAGATGAAGGACATTCAACATTTCTTTCTTGTACTTCATTTCTGACTACAATAGTTAATAACAATAGTGCCCATCTTGTTCATGTTCCAACTCAAGCAAAATACATCAACATTACCTATTAGCATATATTTATAGTGTTACTTGTGTGTTTTAAAAAAAAATCAAGCCTGTGGTACATTATGAATTAGTTTGACGATGTGCAAAAGATATTCTATGGTCTCTTTTGTCTTATTGATTTAACAAAGCATTTAAATATGATAAAATTTAACTTCAAAGAATGATTAAAGATGAGGTCATCTGTTAGCCAATCTCTGCAAATCTCAGTAGGCAAGGTCACCAGTGATAATCAAATGCAGCAGACTGGTGAAACACTATACTGGTGCTTATCTCAGCAGACTAGCACTGAAATCCAGGATCCTGCTGTAAAGGATATCTACCAGCCTGTCGACCTGGCAGGATGAGGTTCACACATCTAAACTCTCACTGGAAGCAATTGGCACACAGCGTGGTACACAGAGACACCCAAACGTCCTGACCCGACGTTTGGATAAAATATTCCACAGCGCCAAAGCTCAGTTTTGCTCAGCCATGAAGAACACTCATGTAATGCACAGAGAGAGGCCTGTTTAATATGTAGCTTTTCCTCTATAACTCAAATCTTCCTACGCATACATAACACGCATTGTAGCGACAGTAGCCATATAGATGTTCACTGACAAATGCTCAAATGCAAAGCTGCTAGGCAACACCTGCTGGCTTATGAGGTCAGTAGCACCTGTTTATGTGAAAGAAAGCAGGCACAGTAACAGGCTGGCTGTGGCATGAGTTCATGAGGAGACTGCCTTGTGCATTTTGGGGAAGGAAGTGAAGCAGTTTTCCACCAGCCTTGGACTGTCAGTATTCTCTGGCAAATGCAATCGGCATTTAATGTGTCAGCAATGTTCACCTATGATCCCTGAGGTTCTATCCCCTTTCCTCACAGGAAAGATAGGGGCCCCAGGGGGTGGGAAACAAGATTTGACTCCCTGCAGCTTCGGCTCATGTCTGTGCAGTCAAAGACCAACTGTACAGCTGGGAGATCTGTTCTCACAGAGCACTAGAGTAAAGATACCTAGGGATTCACAACCTCAGAGAATCTTCAATACCGAATAAAATGCCAGGATGAGGCAGTGGAGGCAGTGAGAATGCATCTTGTTCTTCTTTGGAGGTACATTAAAGCTACTGCAAACGCTATTTTCATCACGACTTGGTCACGACAATCTAAATCGGAAACTGTTTGCCCTGGGCCATAGGGTCAAACTGTGCTCTGCCTGTAAGTAACTAAACAATATTTCTAAAACACCTTTAAATATTAAACATTTCAGGCCTATTGGTTTACATTGGTATGCAATACAAGTTTAATAATTTTCTTCTGTAATTAATGTTGTATAATTTAGGTTTTAGAACTAACATTTTGTTTTCACAGGAAATAAGTTTATACAGTATGATGATCATAAAAGCTGGTGAAGCTATGGGCTGCATCACAACCTTCATAAAGGCCTTGCACCAGGAATTCTGGGAAATTAAATCTGGGGAAAATTAATATTACATTCAATTGAATTCAATCAGTGCTTTCAGACAACTTAAAAAAATAAATAAAAAATAAATGAAAGGAACGAAAGGAAGACGGCTGAAAGGGACATGCAGGCTTGTGCCTTCCGGGGGTAAATAAGCAGCCTCCCTTCCTGCTGTACAGCCTAGTCTATGTACAATCCATTATTAAATGCCAAGAGATGCGAATAAGACCTCAAGTTGACATGAGCGATGTTTTCACCCTGAACGCAGAGACTCCAAATAATTTATGGATGAATTAAGTGTCATCAATTTGCACGGGACTGGAGGACAGGAGTGGCTGATTCACAGCACCTGCACACTGGATTACATATTCAGCAAGAGCAGGAAAAAATACTGAATAACCTATAATGCATTCTGTGAGGCGATGTACTAACAGAATTTTATTCTTGGAATATTCCTGATATGAGCTATGTCGTTTTGGTAAAAGCAATGTCGTCTAGATGCAAAGAAAAGATGCATTAGGTTTGATTAATAGTTTAATCAACTTTGACATGACAGTGTTCAGTCTCCAAAGCATGGTCAAAGGGACCGTAAATACCAGCCAATGACGAATGAAGTTCAAATTGGCCATTATACACCTGAGTGCAGCTGTGACTTCTAAATACATGTCTTTTTTTCCCATAGTGTGATATTTCGGTCTTGTGTGGCTGATTCGTCTCAGTCAAAGAGAGGAAGATGCATTGAAAGAATAACCAACTCAATTCTGCAACTTTTTACTACTAGACCTAGGCTACGTTTCTTGTGTTTTTGACAAGGACAAGGTTTCAGGACTGTTTAGTTACACTACATTTGCAAAATTGTGTGATTGCCAGTTTTTATACATCCTTCTTTCAAAATCATACATTAACATTCTATGAGATCACAAAGGAAAGATAACATAGCTGGCATTGACCGAACTTAGCTTCAATAACCTTGTAGTTAGGGTTTGTATAAATGGTCTGAGCATTCATCTAATGCAAGTTATGACAGAAACAAATCACGTAAAAGCTTGAGTGGATCACTGGACAAAGGGATGAGATGTAGAGCTTTAAGTCAAAACAGAGAATAGAGAAATTAAAGGTGGGAAAGTGAACTCGACTGGTTTTCCCTAACAACAGGAGTGTGTCCACAGTGACCTAGTCAGTCAAACACAGAGATCCCACAACCAGCGGTCTAAAAACAGAGGGCTGGTTTTCCTGTAGCTAGGTCCCCCACCACCATCTGTGGATCTTGAGAAAAAGAAACACATACACAACCCCCTCGTGTGCAATTGCACAGATGCACATCTCTCTCCCTCACAAACACACACACACGCACGCACACACACACACAAAAACGAGCATGTACGCACACACTCTGCTGCTCAGTGATAGGCGATTAGATGGGAAGAGAAAGCATAGCCTTACCCGTCATTGTCCACACTCCTGAAGCCGGGGAGAATGTGCCGGAAGCTGCTGTTGCGGTCAAGCTTGGGCTGGCTCTTGGTGCGCTTGATGGAGCCCTTCAGTCGGCGGCTCAGGAACCCCTAGAAAGGATTGCAGCGTGGCAGGAGAGAGACCAGAGGAAGATGTTTAATTCACAGACTCATTACACAGATTACAGTAAAATCAAACAAACACTGGAGCTGGAACGACAGGAGGATGGGAGTCCTGTTCTCTCTCTCTGTCTCTCTCTGTCTCTCTCTCTCTCTCTCTCATTCCCTCCTCTCTTATTTTCTCTTCTGTGCAGTGAGCATTGTTGTCAGGATCGGGCAGCCACATCTGCTGGCAGTACACACACAACCAAGGCATCAACGTCGTCATGAGACCCCCTAAGCACCTGTTTCCATGGCAACTGTTGGCTGGCATTAAAAGAAAGACTTGGAATGAAAGACAAGACTAAGACATTGCAAGTTCACAGGAAGAAATAAGTGTGCATATGGGGGGGGGGGGGATTGGTTGGCTTGCCTCATCAGCAAGAGACATTTACATATAAAGAAGAACAAGATTGAAAATGCGTAAAAGTTTCTTTGTTTCATTGAATCTATCTAGAGGGTGGGGCTTAAAACTCTTCGGTATGATGAGACAGACAGCTCAGAGAGGCAAAGCCATGCCACAGTCACAGACGAGATAATGACCGCACCGCTGCAATTACAAACAAATCATAAACAGCCATCCCCCTCACAATTAGCACATCCGGCTAATTAACACAACAATGATTTAGGGATACAGCTCCTGTAATTATTCCCGCCAGAGCCAACGGAACACGTGTGATAGAGGAGAAGCCCGGGGAGACGTCCGATAACACAGATCAACTAGAGCGCTCGATTCATTCCTGTTGGAATTCACATGTCCTGCTGACATTGGCCTGTTTTTCAGCTTGACTTGTGTGGACGACGTGGTTTATATTGACTTGTCAAGAACCCCTGGAGTCCAGAGTGAAATAGGATGGGATTTAGTGGTTAATGCAATGATATGGCAACCAGAGGGTGGTTTACTCATATGAGACATTGCCAACGAGCGATTCCCTCATTTAGTCCTTGAATGGTATACCAGCTATACATAAAAAAACTAGTACTAAAAATTAACAGACAACAGAGGTTGCCCAGCAGCAAATATGAAAGCAATGCAAAACATTGAGTAAGATAATCTCCCTGTCAGTTTTGTTTGTCAAGGTGGTGATATACACACAACAGCAAGGGAGTAGCTTCACACTGCAACAGTATGAAATGTGAAAAATAAACACGTAACACACCCGGTCCAACCCCTGACTCCTGGCTTTTTACCTTTTTTCTCGGCTTGTTGCCGGGAACTCAGTTCATCACAACCTCCATATAGTCAAAAGGAACAATTAACTGGTTGAGCTAAAGACCTAACGCTTTAGCTTTAGGAACTAATTGTACTCTCATTAGGCTTCTGAGTCATCTCACCACTGTAACACAGTCAGGCCAACTCCCGACTCCTGGCTTTTTACCACAACTCAGACCACTATAGTCAGGAATCAAACTCGTCACAAACTCCTTACAGACAAGAGCAATGATTAGCTTGTTGAGCCAAATACTTGAGCTCTAGGAACTAATCATTCACTTCCCTTCGACTCCAGGGATTGACGCCACTGTCAGTGGAGAGCTTGTTCACATCGAGCCCCGTGACTTACACATGCATCTGTACATACACAGGGGCCACTAATGTGCCACATACACATTCACTGGAAAGTCCCATTGTCAGAGAAGGGTTAGGGTTATCTCTCACTCAAAGCTAAGGTGAAACAATACATTCCATACACTGCTTTTCCTGTAAGTTGTAAGGCATTTGGTAGCCATTTCTCCTCTGTTGAGGTCATTTCAAGAAGACCTGAGCACCCAACCTACAAAAACGCAAGGCACTGAAATTACTCTGGAGAGAGAGTTACTGCTTAATTCAAGACACCATTCTTATATCCACTGTAAGAAGAAGACAAAGGGCAGTGTCCTTGTTTTCCTTCTTTCTGCATCCTGAGGTATTCTACTTTTAAATCTTAAACAGAATGCCTCCGTGCTCAGTAGTGCTTTATTTAATGGGACAGTCTGTAACTTCTGTGAACACATTAATTTAAGGCAAAAGGTAAGACCAGATCAAGGAAAGTGGTCTTTAAATGCTAAATGTCAGGGCAACACTGCAGGTATGTTTGCATAGATGTACTATCTAAGTACTTCTTACTTTTCAGCTGTGATACAAAACTTTAAATATAACCTACTGGTTGTGTTCGGTCACACATGCAGTCCGTGAATGCATTCACACTACCAGATATTCACACTACCAGATCCCAATATTGCCAAACAACCTGCTTGATCTCATAAACAGTGATGTCCACACAAGCAGCTATGCATGTATGTATACGAATGTTCTTGTATCTTATGTGTTCATTTGCATACGAGTTGGTGTGTGCGTATGTTCGCATATGTTTACCTATGTGTGTGCATATGGATGTTCATGTATTCGTATGTGCGCACATGTGTGTGTTTATGCTTTTTTATGGTGCGTTTGCATGCATGTGCGCATGCCTGTGAGGCTTAGGCCACAGGATGTCTTCAGAACAGACAACCATGATGTCTACAAGCAACAGTTATTCAGGAAAATATATATTTGTCATATCTGGCACCAGCTTGTAAAGCTATGTGTTTTCATCACCAGTTTGTGGATGAGATACTGTATTATAAATTTAACTGACCAACGAATGCTTCTCTCAGAAAATAATTTTTCAGGTTGCATTGTGCGGGTTACTTAGACAGTGTGTGATTTTAGGGTAGCCATTTCATTCACTTAAAAAATGGACCCAATGCAAAGCTTGGACTGTATGGTATTTCGAAAAGTGCATTTCCAACCTCAAAGAGAGCAGAAAAAATACACTAGAGCCTTTTGTCCATCCTCTGTGCCACATATACATGTGCATTTGTCTGTTGGCAGTTTTAAGAACTGTTAGGAAAGGGATAAAACATATAGATCAATGCAAGTATGTCTTGGAGTATTCATTTTGATGTTCCTATTCTTGAGCTTAAGAATAGTCAATATCAGTATACTTTTGTCGATTATTTTGATTTTATTTTCTGTTCACAACCCATTTTGTTCGATTTTATTGCCAAAGCACAATTATAAAGAAATTAAACATGTTTAGTTAAAACTGAAATTATTTAATATTTAATACGTTTGTCCAGACATTCTGTTCTGTAAAACAGAGAAAAGGCCAGGGGAGAGATATAGAAAATTCCCTTCCATCATATTCCACAACTCATATGCATTTTACTGGTCTCTATCCATATGCATATTCATCGCAGCCTGGCACTTACTCAGTACGTCTGGCTGTCTGACAGAGAGGAAGACGGACGTTTTATATCGCACCTGACATAACGTCATTCCATTTCAGCATTTGGGTTACTCTCTTGACAGGCTTTGTGACTGATGTAAAACTGTGACGGCCAGCACAGCTTTGGGCATTACAAAATTGCACCAATACATATATATTCATATTTATTTATACAGCTGTTGGGTGCTGTAAGATCAGCTTATCTGGTAGCAAGTTTTTCACAGTCCAAGTAGACTAAATGTATTGGAATGCTTTAATTTACAGTTGTTGCATTCTTATTTTGTCAAATGTGGTGCTATTGGCGGAACATAGATTGAATACATACACTAAAATCATCATACTGTTCAGAGAGATAAATATACCAACACAGAAAGGAAAATTTTTAGTACTAAAGCAATGAGAGGCACAGCTCAGTAAGACATCCAACATACACTTCAGTAAGGTCCAGGTCTTGTAGCTGCTTGGCTTTGACGCATACTCGTTGCCATGGCGATACAGGTTTCCCACAAATGTTTCCGTTTCAGAGCTGACGCACAGTTCGGATGCTGACTGGCATGTGGGTCATTACAGCCAAATGGAAACTGGAAACTTGGAATCACAGACACCCAGGCTTTTGTCAGGCTCTCATAAAAACTCTTTAAATGTAGTAGAACATGACGAGGTTGCTATGTCCATGTGTGGGACATACCTGCAAACGCTCTGCATTGAAGTATGTTACATTTTTTACATTAGTAAAGTAATAGGATTTATAAGCTGAGGAGATTGTGTCTCTTTGAGGACACATCAGACAAAAAACGTTACTGGCCAAATTTTTGCGGATCTTGTGCACTACATGGATAACCTCAGCAGGAGGCCTTTACCCTTTCTGATTGGTGTCACTGTTTATGCACTGCCTGTCATTGACAGAACAGGACAAAGACTATGTGATCTGAATGGCTTATATAAAAGGTAACTGCCGCAGACACTTGATGAAGATATTCATTTTCCTGCAGATGCCATACGAACAGCTCTAATAGAGCGAGATTGATCTGGTCTCCAATAATGAACATAGCCTTTGGTATACCACATCAGTGTTCTTCTCCATCTTCCTTCTAATGAAAAAATCAGGCCATCTGATTACATGATTCTGGTGCAGTGAGAAGGACTTAGAACAGAGATGAAGTGCTCATTCTGATGAGTACTCCCAGCCAATGCTACCCCACGATTATCAATTCCATCCATTTTGACACAAGCCAAGGTCAGACTAGGTTTGTTTTCATGTGCTTGTTTTTTTTCAATATTTGTAGAGGCTATTTCAGGCAGATAACTAGGTGGCTAGCCAGTCATGCATTCTATAGCTTTTACTCTCCACTGGCCTGAGTGTGCTGGACGAGCTGACAACTGAGAGGCTGGGGAAAGGCCATATCTCAGAAAAGGCTGCGACTTAGAGCCAGACAAGACTGACAGCTCTGCAGGCCCAGACAAAGTTTTCCTTGACAGTCCTTGCGTTAGGATATGTCATCACTGGCAAGAAAAAAAAGTTTTTTGTACTCTCATTTTCAAAGTGTAAATATAAGGATAGCAAGTCCAAGGATGGGGGGGCATGGCAGTAAAGGATCCTAATGCATTCTAAATATTATTTATTAATATACATATTTATATATATATATATACATTAATTATAATTGACAATTATCTTCACTGTTTTCACTGTTGCAATTTGGAAACGCACGATTGTGCCAATGCATCTTGTATTTGACTCCTTTGACAATTAGGCACCTCCAATGCATCAAGCCACCTGTTCCTTTTGCATACTCAGCACCAATTGGAAGAGAGGCATGTCCCTCTCAACAGCACCCCCAGTCTGCAGGTGCCCAAGAGAGCAACAGGAGACACTGGTTAGTGGTAAGCTGAGAAAGGCCCTGCCGATTTAACACAGTCCAGCCCAAGCAATGCTCAGCCAATTGTTCACCGCTGCTTCGCTCTCCCGTCACAATCGGCAATTGACATGAGCTAGTCTAAAACCAGCAAAGTCCAGGTCATAGAGCTCATTCGGCACTCGGGCGAGAGCCTTTACTCTCTGGGCCACTCGGTAGGGCTTATTCTTTTTCTTAATGAAAAAGTATAATTTTCATGTATGCAGTGCATACCTCAATGCGTGACAGTGTAAGAAAGTGCATAAGTTACAACATGCATGACAATGTGTAAAAACAGAAAGCCATGGGTATTTATCCATGTGACAAAATCTGTGCCATATTTCATATACCCTGAGCAGAGAACCTGCCAGGCACAGGTCCAGGATCAGCTTACCCAACTATTCTGCACAATTTTCGGCTGATCCAGCTTTGGTGCTTGGAAGTGCTATCTACATTCATACATTCATCATCTGACATCTAACAACGTTATCCACAACAAATGCATCTTTATTATGGAAGTGCTGTCATGTTCCTCTCTGAATCTGATGCTCCATGCTTTAAAAAAAAAAAAAAAAAAGCCCTTAGTGGTGGTGTTTTTTTATTATTTTCTATTATTATTATTTCTATTATTTCTATTATTTTCTATTATTATTAACGATAGTAAGCTATTTACTGCTACACTACATTCCATGGTAATTCTAATTTCAATTAATCTATTCAACTTCACATTAAAACCACTAACAGGGGGAGGCAAGCAATCAACCATTAACTTCTTCTGGAAAGCGTCACATTGAATAGACTGATAACAACCAGGCTATGTGCCAGCAGAAGTGATTGGTTTAATGGTTATAAGCACAGAGTGACAAAGTATAGATCCCATGTCAGATAAAATAGTCAAGGTTAACAAGTAAGGTTGGGGTAATAAGACAGCTATGATCTGGTATCTGGTCCAGGTTTAACACTGGGCATAAATAGCTGATTCTCTCCAGAAAAGTCAAGGTAAATACATAGTCTGTGGGCTGTCAGAGTCCAATAATACCTGATGGACTTGCCTTGCAGTGTAATACAAACAACAAGAAAGCAGTGCCCACATCACATGCCTGAATATTTTTCCAAAAAATAATTACATAACTTGACATCTGAATTGGTTATGCACATAGAAAAAGCCAATGTCGGGAAATTTGTAGGCAAGGACACACAATCAAAAGGCCCAGGAAATAAAAATGCATTTAACTCTACAGGGGACTGGCAGGTTAGAATATATCATTCCTGAGGATTAACTCTCTTTGAAAGCTGTAGAGTAGAGAATATGAAAAAGTGAGGATTCCAGTGCTGAACATTTTTTGTACTGTCAAGCGTTTCCATGTTTCGGCACTGCTTTATGTTATATGATGGTCTGTCTCCAACAGGCAAACCAGTACTCCAATTCCAGCGTATAGGGAGAGGGCCGGGACAAGAGACGAGTTCTGACAGATTTAGCTCAGTGCCTGGGGAAAGGGGGCGTGCTCTGGATGTCACTTTTAAAAACATAAGAGACTGCTGAGTCAACCACCGGGTTGCGCGGAGCAAAAACAAAATACGGATGTTTTGTGTAGACATTGCGAACTATACCTACCTAATTAATACAGTGGAGAGGGCACACAGTAGAACATCAGCCTTTGAAGGAGATACAGCTGTGTCATAATGGATGGTTAGATGGTCAGACCACCTAAATGCCTGAACTCACAATTTTTTCCCATCATAGATAGAAGTGTCTCACATACACATATCCTTCGCTGACTGGTTTAAACACCGACAATTTAAAAACCACTGATCCAAAAGGGATTAGGCAGGCCTGCTGAATTCATGACAGGTTTTTTCTGGCATTGCTGCTTGTTTACGGCGGAACATAAGCAGCAAAATATTTGGGCCGGGATGTAATTGCTATCTTTGAACTGCCAAGCACTAAGAGAGGCATTGAAGGAGATGGAGACAGATTTAAAATGTTTAAATACCCCCCACCCCTCTCTCTCTATCTTGCTGTCTTTTCAACATCTGCATATTTTGCTTTTGACTGCTTCATCTTAGTTTCTCCAACCCCTTTCCACCTTCATTTAATGTTTTTGAAACTGTAGTGATTAAAAAGGTTCTTCTTTGGGAAGTCCTGACTCATCAGGCAATGTTAAGTCACCATGATGGCATTTTTTGACTGCACCAAGCAAATTAAGCAGGGTAATCCATTACAGGCCATCTAAGGACCAGTGGAACAACAAGCAAAGAGAAATAAAGAAGCATCCACATCTGAATTCCCATTCAAAACAGCATTTCCTTTCTTGATTTTACAAACCAGCCACACAAAGAACCACAGATTTACATGCTTGATTATAGATGTGCTCCCTATGGACTCCACAATAGTCAGTGTCTATATAAGCTTTGTTTCAACAGATGCTCTTTCCATCTGTGCCGATTTAGACAGCTTTTGGGGCATTTATTCAGGTTAAACTTTCTGCAGAGAAAAAAGGACCACTCCGGACAGACTTTATGGAGGCTATCTATCCGACAGTAACTTTCCATGTCTAGTAAATGAACCGTCACACAAAAAAATAAGATAAAATTAAGATCTACTGAAGGCTCTGTGGATGAATCACTTTCTACTTCTTTTGTCTTCCGCCCTCTATTTTTAGCTGTTTTTATCACATGACATTTTCAGCGGGACTTCCAGGGGAATTATTTATTGAGGCTGTCAGAGCTGAGGGCGTTTGATGATGCGGCTGAACCTCTGTGCAAGAGAGCAGAGGGACACCCCTCGGTTTGAAAGTGAGGCTCCCAGGAGCACAAAGGCCCTAATGTGGAGTGCTGGTTAAGATGTTCCGATAATGACAGAAACTCAGTGGGTCTGAATGCTGGGCAAGATGCCCCCCCACCCCCACCCCCATTGTGCTGCCTACTTCACCTGATCTACACCTGCATAAGTAAAATTTATGTACAAAGTTAAGTTGCCCTTGTCTGTTGAGATTTGGCAGCTGCAGAATCTACAGACTAGAGGCCAGAGGATGGGAGCAGACAGGGCTGACTCTCTCAGTGAGTGAACTGTTAAACACTGGTGCAACATTAGAGATGTTTTTCTAATTGGGTTGTCCTCATGTCACATATGTAACCATGGAGTTCTCCTCCTTGCTTGCTACTGTTTTATTTTTTATTTTGTTTCTCCGTTAGGAAACCCTGACTCATCCTCGTGGCGGGGGATTCTGATGCCCTATGTCCTCTTCGTGCAGCACTAGACTGTTCAGTCGCCTCTCCCAGCTCCGCCCTAAAAGGCACAGTTCCGTCAGCAATCTCAGTGCCGCATAACCTTCCACAGAACCTCCCAGATAACACCATTATATCTGCAAACACTGAGAGAGTATGACAATGGGCAGATAGATAAAGGACATTGGTCCTGCTTTCCTGTAGGAAATGATGTGCGTCAACAGGCATTCCATGGGAGGAAAAAAAAATCTTTCCGTATTGTAAGAGCATAGAAAGCGCAAAATAATCTCTATTTCTCGCACTTCCACCATTTTCATTAACATTACTTATTTTTACCCATACTAGTAGCATTCATACAATGAATATTGCTAGTATTTATTTTTATATTGCTAGTATATTAAATCAGGAGAAATGCTGATCTCTAATCATAAATAGTTTCTTCTATAAATAATTAACATTTTTCCGCCCTCTCTACTCTTGATTTTGACATTAGTAGGAGGCTGTTAGTCAACAGAGCCGTGACCTCAACCCTATCGAACACCTTTTGGATGAACTAGAACGGAGATCGCGAACTAGGCCCTCTCGTCTAACATCAGTGTCTGACCTCACTAATGCTCTTCTCGAAGAATGGGCAAAAATTTCAACAGACACACTCCAAAATCTTTTAGAAAGCCTTCCCAGAAGAGTGGAAGCTGTTATATCTGCAAAGGGGGGACCAACTCGATATTAATGGATTTAGAATGGGATGTCATAAAAGCTCCTGTAGGTGAAATGTGTAGGTGTCCCAATACTTTTTTCCATATAGTGTATATACAAAAAGTGAGAGAGATATAACCACAGCTCACAACATACTGATACACTCATTAACCATAATATATCATTTTTGTTGACGATCTTATTCAGATGAACATAGGCCAACACGATGTAGTACAAATGGTGCATATACAAAGGTGGTACATTCTGGGAAACAAGATTGACCAAAACCAAGCTATTCCCCAACATTGGTTTGATTGGTTGACTGAATTTATAACTTAAGCTTTTTGAAACAAACAACCAAAAACCATTTTGAAACTGGAAAGCCTTCATAATAAAGGAAATAGAAACAAGCTGTATGATTGACGTCACCTGAAGAGAATCACTCGGTTGCTGAAGTACATAAGCACAGTTCGTATATTTGCCAGTAGATGGCAGTACAATTTAAACTACATAATGATCTAAGAATTTAAAAGTGAACTCTCGTATCTTCCAAACTATCAATGACTTCATTGCATGGCTCAATTACATTAAATCAGTAGTGGCCAATTCAGTAAGAAAAGTTAATACCTTTGATATGTACCACTACAAATAATTCCAAAAAATATTAAAAACCCACCTTAATTCAATTGTGTCTAACACGTGACATAAAAACAACAACATACATGTAGAAAAACCTGCAATTAGTGCTTTCTTATCAGTAATAATAATACTTCTAAAAAATGAATAAAAATAAATTCAAGCTTTCACCCGTTTCATCCCGTATCCATAAAATAAAGGATTGTACGCCTGTTTTGTTAACAAGTGTAACTACTGTAGATACAGCGGGTGAAATAAGTATTGAACACGTCACCAATTTTCTCAGTAAATATATTTCCAAAGGTGCTATTGACATG
>JAOYSI010001091.1:0-11135 GCA_025775065.1 Hiodon alosoides
CACAGAGACAAATCCCTTCCCTACTCGTCCTGCCGTCAGAGACATCAAGAGACGTTTCTCATCGACTCTCTCTGACGCTACGTCCCGCTCAACCAGTTTCCCCCATCCCTCCCCTGATTGAAGTTAGGTCACCAGTCCTCTCGTGCAGTCTTATGTTCTGTCACTTACCCAACCGGTTCAGGCACTTTTTAAGAGATGCAGCTTCAAACATTAACCCGAGAAACGCGGGTAAACAAAGCCTGATAGCCCCGCCCCCAGACAATGGCCGCAGGAGGGTACTTTTCTTCTGCACGCCTCTGAGAGACAAAAGGGGCGCCGGGCTTTTGACACGGCAGACAATTTCAGCAGCACTGTTTTCCTGTCTCTCCGGTGCTAACGGTTGTCTCGAGTTACGCCAATGAGGGACAGAGCGCTCAGAAACAGAGAGACCTGAACACGCATACAGATGAACGCAAACCCCCCCCTGATTGGACTACATAGTAAGGCCCCCGTGAGCCTTAGCGTTAAGCTCACCTGATCTTCCCGAGTGTCTGTCTCTCAAAGGTTAGCACCTGTCTCGTTTCTTTGTGTCGAACACCGCCGCTCGTGAAAGCGTCTGCAGTAACGTGGCTCTCCGTAGGAGAACAAAGAGATAGTCTGTCTGTCAGACTCCTCACTGGAAGTACCAATCGGCATCCCAGTCTCTGACGGACTGCCCGACAGATCCGGCAAACGCAGAGATGCGGTGTTCATCACGCCGGTTGTCATTAAGCAGACCATGCCTCCCTGTTCGAAAAGAGAAACGCAGAAACTGCGTGCGTCGTGCTCCGCTTTCAAATGCCTAGCATGTAAAGTAGCACTCCCTGAAAGGATGGCGCCATACCTCAGACTGAAGAGTGGCAAAGTTTTACTGGGCTGGAACCAGTGCCGCTGGATACAGGGGGGCATCAATAATATTCAGACACTGCGGCCTGTCTCACCTTCTACCCTGGCAAGAATGGCAGGTGAAGTCAGAACATTACCTTCCCTTGTACGCCTCCAAAAAATCACTCACCTAGATTATTTCTGTCTTCGACAATTTAGGTCAATTGATGTTCAACCAAAGTAAAAACAAAACACGATATCTGCTTTGATTAGCAAATGCAAATTTGCCTTTCTGCCAATGCTGCGTTGCGCGTACCCGCGGAGATAAGTCATACACTAGTACACTCACACATGAAAGGTTCTGGAATGGAAAGAGGGGCGGGCTTTAAAAATTTTTTTTTGCAAAGTAATAAATCACTGCCTTCAAAAACCTTCAAAGCACTTTGATTTTCTGACTCTGCCACAGTGTAAAAAGTAAGTCAGACTCCCAGTGGCAAAGCCGCCACGCATCACAGGTTAAGGGCAGAACAGTCACTCCTCGAGTGTGCTGTCTTCACTAAAGAGTGCTGACCACTACGGTCTGGTTTCATTGCACACAGGTGAGGCTCGCCCGACTGTAAAGGCAAAGCGATTGGACGATGACAGCAGCTGGCCAATCAAACAATATCTCCATATGGACGCAGAAGGGAACGGAGTAGGGTACGTCGCTAATCCCTCCGAATGCCCTCGTCCGAGCCCCATGAATATAGAATTGTTTGTTTGTTTGGTGATTGAGCAGCTAAGGATGAACCTGCGGCAAAATCCACCACGGTAGACTGAGCAGGCTTGCTGTGAGAGAGGAACTGGGGATTAGCCCTTGGTCCACTCACCCCGAGAGTCCGGGCTGCTGTTAGAGCGTCTGTCAGCTGCAGGCTGCCTGCTGGCTGCCCACCACGGAAGCCCTCCGCCCCTGTCCCTCGCTGTGTGTCAGAGGCATGGATGTTGACCCTCCTCGAGCGGCCGCCCTGCTGGACCTGTCCCCCGGAGCGCGGGACTCATAATAACAATAACAAAGCAGAGTTACTTACGCCCTGGAAGTGTGCGCTGTACTTCGGAGGACAGAGAGATGAGGAGTTATCCTGCCGGGCACAGCAGGGTGTAGCAGGATCCGCACTCTCTCCACCCACAGTCTGGTGAGCTCTGAATGAGTCTGGAGATCCACCTGCTCTCTCCCTCTCTCTTTCTCTTTCAGCCCGGTACACACCTGCTTTCCTCCTCTGCCGGTTCAGCTCTGTGCACCTCTCTGTGTGTCTCTCTGGCTCTCTCCTGCTCTGAATGAGGCTTCAGTTTCCTGCACACCTGATTCTCTCTCCTCTCTCCAGCACGGCTGCAGTCTCTCTCTCCCTCTCTCCCTCTCTCTCTCTCTCTCTCCTCTCTCTCCTCTCTCTCTTTCTCCCTCTCTCTCTCTCTCTCTTTCTTCCTCCCTCTCTCTCTCTCTCCTCTCTCTCTCCCCTCTCTCTTTCTCTCTCCCTCTCTCTCCTCTCTCTCTCTCTCTCTCTCTCCTTCATATCTTCTCTTTCTCTCTCCCAACCCCCCCCCCCACCCCCTTCGCTCCCTCCACTACCGAAGCAGTTGTAAAGAGACAACGGTTTGCCCGGCATACATCACTGCTCGGCGTTATGAAACCACGTCGCTCACCAGCTCTGTC
Source organism: Hiodon alosoides (assembly GCA_025775065.1). Classification (NCBI taxonomy): domain Eukaryota; kingdom Metazoa; phylum Chordata; class Actinopteri; order Hiodontiformes; family Hiodontidae; genus Hiodon; species Hiodon alosoides. Next base: position 2,531 of record JAOYSI010001091.1, read on the forward strand.
TCTTTCCTGCACAACACGGTGCGAAGATACCGTAAAACGGGCCTGAACTACGTTGTACGAGCCAGATGAGCCCCCCCACCCCACCCCATTGAAAAAGACGGATCTGGGAACCACTGGAAACTGGTGCAGCACGTAAGGCAAGCCTCAGTGCCAGTGATGCTCAAGCTGGAGGGATGCGTTGGGAAACAACTGCGCTCAGGACTGGTGGTTTTCAGCTCTGGGAACAACACGCAGCTTGTATTCATCGCGGAACAGACCATACCATCAACGGCAGGCCAAAAGAGCTTCTTTCGCCGCAAGAAGGTGTCAATCACAGGACCGGAGAACTCTATGGTTACAGATCCGGTACAGATTGAGTTCCACACAACGGAACTTTGAAAAGAAAAAGGCCCATAAATACATTGCACAAACAATTTCTGTTTTCTCCTCTTTATATTTACAAAGGTCCACCTATATCGCAATCATTACAAACTTTTCAGATACAGTTTATATACATTATGTTAGCATTCAATCTTCTAGGTACCAATAAATATCAAATGTTATTGCTTTCATAAAAATATGATAATAAAATTTCAGAAATAAAATGATGGTGGGACCTCAACCACTTACTAACGACATTCCAGTAAACAGTGGCGGTGTGAGTATCGATCATTAGCGCAGGGTGTCATCGTTAGCGCCGCACTATATAATATGGCCCGACACTCGGGTTTCTGTAAAAATGGAACCTTCCAACTGTGCCGGTACACTCCACTGTCTAAGCTATGTCCACTATGCCTGCCTCCCCTGTGGGAACCAGTCTTTAATGATACCGGCTCTGATTCAAGGGTGGCCCGAGCCCACTGAGTCATGTGCACATACACCGAGTCGTGTGAAATGTACTCAGGAAAAGGCCTGCAGTTGTGTTTCACTGTGTGGTATGTAGCCAAATCTGCAGCTGTGACCTATTCATAAAGTACCCTACGCTATTAAATACCTCTTTCACTAAATACACTAAATACTCAATGTATCACAGCTGCATAACTGACAGTGGCACGCACGCTCACTCCGGTCGCACAGGGTGCGTAAAAATTAAAAACAGGCTCCCATAATTATGTGACAACTCACTGTAATGGATCTGGTAGGAAGTCGGTGCTTCAGTATCCTACCTAACCTGTAGTGGTTTAAAGGCCATACCGAGGGAGGGAAGGGTACTACTCAATGGCCTGTTCAAAGAGCTTTACACTGTGCAGGAATCGCTATAGTCTTCAAACACACATATCGAATCCTCCCACCACAGGCCTTTCTTTGAACTATTCAGACACAGCAATGCTAGCGGTCTCCACACACATCTCAAACCAAGAACCACGACAGAATGCGAGAAAGGAGATCATGACTTCATCAAAAGTCTAAAATAAAATCATCTACAACATATCCATTTGTATTAATACATATGTTTTAATTGTTTAGATAAAAGCACACCCCACCATGAAACAGAAATAGAAAAATGGTGTAAGCTTCATATATTCGTACCATCAAACACTGACGTTCAAAATAATTTCACTATTTTGTTTACAATTCTACCGCCAGTTCTCACAAAACCCAAAGCTCCAGCAATAGAACAGCGCGAACATTTGAGACTTACCCCGAGGTGAGATATGCCATTTACAAAAACTTCTCAATTAGGACTTCCATTATTCCATTGTTCTGTCCGAAGTTAAAAGTGGGCTGTTAAGTAACGGAGTCCACGGCCCCGGTAGCAACGCGCGCTGGATGTATCTCTAACGCAGAATTGTTGTTTCTAAGCCTTGTTGTCTATTCCCTGCCTTTATTTTTCAGTTCTATCTTCAAGACCCACACTTTCTCTGCATTTCAGAGCCTGCTGGAACGAAACGTAACTGAAGTCCCACCAAAGTATAAGTGTATCGAGTTGTACTGTTCGCGGTCGTTAAGCCGGAGAACCCTCCAGCGAGCCACAGGCCCTCACAGACGGGCCTGTCCCCTTTTCCCTCCGCTGATGGGGGCTTACCTCACGCAGTGCAGGATTACCTCGCTCAGACTCCCCCAGACCAGGTTGGGGGTCGGGCAGGCCTTGCCGCAGTGAGGCATGTCCTCCGGCCGATGCACAGAGTGGGACATGTGCCGGGGCCCTGGCCAGGACGTCTGACTGTGAGCGTGTGAACACTCCACCCACCGCCCTGCCCTTTATTATAACCGACGGCTACCCCCCGCAAGCGAGGTCTTGCATTTCGCCGTCAGTGAAACTGGTCATAACCTCTTAAGTGGAAATGCGAAACCAGCAGTTTGAGCACTTATCCCAGTTCCCCACCTCCTGAAGTATAATGGCATGAGGCTTTAGGGTTTTACTGAATGTGGCACCCTGAATGCTGCGCTCATACTGGACTCTTTCCTACGGCCACTGTTTAGTTCACCTGGGATTGTAAGGAATACAGCATCAGGGTGAGCATCAGGGACAGAAGATTAACCGCCCTGAACAATCATGAGGTGTAATAACGACGAGGTGTAACTACGATGAGGCCCATCAATGACAATGTACCCAGACGGATCCGCCGGTGCTGACATATGTAAGCTATTTCGAACAGACGGGGGGCGATTTGACTGAAAAGGCTTATGTGAGGACGTTCCCTTCCCTCTATCTCACTCTGTCCTTCTGCCTTACCCCTTTATTTCTCGCTTGCTCTCTGTCTCTCCTTGTGTCTCTCAGAGTAAATCTCTCTCACTCTTCGCCCTCCTGATGTCAACATGAAAATACCAGGCCCTCCACCTCAATCCCTCGAGATATAGCAACGCCCCGCCCCGACAACGACCGCTCAGACAAACACTTTCCATTCGCCGCTGTGACTCAGTTCCCTCTCTTTGACTCTGTTCTTCAATCCCCGGCCTCCCTGCGGCCCTTCCACGGGCAGGCAGAATGACTAGATTAGCAGCGTGCCCTTGAGCCCTAAATTGATACAGCTGGCCCGGCTTCAAAGCCTGACAGCCATTCTTCATCTCCTTAGTGGAGCTCGGAAAAAGATGTGCAATCACATAAATGAGGCAATCATGTACCTGGAATAGAAGTTACCCAAACTCCCTTTATCCCTGGGACGTTTTCTGCCGTAGCCTGGGGCCAGGCAGGAAGGCACTTTTCAGTCAGACTGGCTCGACAGGCGCGGTCCCTATGGGAGACTTAGACATCACACGCCTTTGGGGCGCGGTGGTCCCTGTGTTCACGGGACCCCTCTCCACACACACTGGCTTCCCCCCACCAGGGGGCACTGTAGAAATCAGCGTCCCTTGACTGCCACAAGGGCTGATCCCTGGGGTTCGCTTCTGTGAAGCCGACAGCCTGGTCTTCTGCGGTTTATCTACGGGAGCCTGATGAGATTCACTTTTAATAAAGACTGTTACTCACACAGATGACGCCAGAGCCACCCGTCGCATGCTCCTGTCATTACCCCCACGTGCCAATCTCACGCGACCGCTTAAGGAGCAACTGGTCATTACCATCTCCTGTGACACGCCGGCAGACGCGGTGCCAATTACAGCGCAGTCTGAACACGCCGTCCACTCTGTGGTCATTAGAGCATTCCACTTGTGTCTGTCAATCTCAGGGTCTGCGGCCTCCTCCCCTCGCTCATTCTGACCTAAATGTCCTAAATCACAGTCCAAGACCTCGTTCAGCCCACAATTTTCAGATCATGCAATGAGTCGTGTGAAATAAAACTAATACGTATGTCCCTTTTCCTATTACAAAAGATTTCAGAGACATGTCAGAGACATGAGCACTGAAAAGGCTCCACTACTGAATTTCCACTTCCAATAAATAGACGCTCTAATAACGGACCATTAGGTGCAAAATTGCCTGCTATGAGTGAGTATTTGACGAAATTGCAGGTTTCATTACCTCCTGAGTCAATCTTTGCTAATTGATTCATTTCTTGAATCCAGAGTCCCTAAATGATGAACTAGCCTAACGATACAGGGCTGTAAATGCCAATACCGCTCAAAACCATCACCAATGTTTCCCACCAACCACCTGCGAGGAGTGGACGACCAGCAGACGCAAATGCAAATGCAAACGCAGACGCAGACGCAGACGCAGACGCAGACGCAGACGCAGACGCAGACGCAGACTCAGCAGCACATTCAGCACATGCTAATGGCCTGGTCTGGGGTAAGACTTTCGCATGCACAAAATGCACACAGTGTTTGTTATAAGCCTGTGCTTTTTTGGTTAAAGGGCGACGGCGCTTCGTCTGCACACACACAGCTGTTCAAACATGCCGGGCGGGGCGAGCGCTACGCATTGCTGGACTTTCAGAGGGCAGTGGTTGGTCGCTAAACGCTTGGTTTTGGAGAGACCTGCAATCTACTGGTTAGATACTGTATATGGTTTACCCACTATGGAACCTGAGGCAAATCAACACCCAACATAATTAAACTGCCCTGAGAACTAATCCCCAAATGTGTACAGTGTGCACCATTGATATATACTTCAGGCGATATCCTTCTTTGGAAGGTCAGAAGAGTTATATCGCCATCATTTTATTTCTCTCCTGTGTGCCTCTGTTCCACATACATGATGGATTAAGTCCGCCGGTGAAAAGTTTCCTGACCATTTTGTGTCGGTCATATGGGGCAAGCATCCCTATTGTAAGTCAAGCCCTCTGGGCCCAGATCAGTTATCCGACATCTTTCTTTATACTGTCAGTGTGTTTATTTATTTCCTCCCAGTCCTTTCCATTCATTCCAAGACTATATAAAGAATAGAAAAATACTTTAATTTTGTAAAACAGGTGAAGTGCAAACATTTCCTAATTTATTTCTCTCTTCGTACATTGTCCGCGACTTTGTATGTCTACTAATCGCATTTATTAAAATTCTGTTATATTATTAAAATCATCATATTTCTTCTATTCACAGAAAAGAGATAGCTATTAAATACAGTTATATTAAGGGCGATTAGCAGGTTTCCAAAGTTTTGATTTGGTCCCGACCTTAATTTTAAAGTTTTTATGAAATTTTTATGATAATATTGCAGCCACTCTGAGTATATGGCCTTTATCATCTCTGTGTGGGAAGTCATTTCTTTGAATGTTAAATGGAGATCACTGAAAGGCTGGTGGCTGTCATATTTAATCCTACTATGTCGGTGTCACAGCTCACTAAGAGGATTATTTCATCTTCTTCCCCTTTATCTTCTCTGGGATCTTAGTCACATTATCTGGGAACCCGGCACAGAATGGTGCACACTGGGCCTCAGCCTCCTCTGTGGATTTCCGTGTAGGTGATTGGTTGGGAGGGGCCGGCCCACGCGAGCTGCTGACAGAGAGAGCAAAAGGGGCAGAGTCCCTATGCCCAGTAATGGATCTTCTCAGCACCATTAGCCTTGCATATTGGCCTTGGTCAAGGTGATACCCAACCAGCTCTACCTGCAGAGACATGGCCGTGTAGGTACACAGACTATGTTTATCCAGCTGTAGTAGGGTCCAAACAGGCCACCATATACCAGAGGCAGCAGGTAAACAGGGTCTGTCCAGTCACAATCCGAGTTCAATCTCAACCTTCCATTCCCCGGGATCTCAAACATATAGTGCTTAAGTGGGGACCTGTAAGGGGCTTGTGTCAGCCTGACTCTGGTAATTAGACACAGAGGTAGCCTCAGTTTAGCGCCCGGAGACAGGGACATGGAGCTTCAGGAAAAGCCCCTGCCATCCTGAGAGGAGAACGTTCGCTTGTCTTACGGGACCTCAGGGATTTAGACAAAAATATTCATGCAAATGTGGCTCCAGGGAATTTAAATCCAGAGAATGGTAGAGGTGGTTGGAAAATAATCCTAGATTTTATCTCTGAAAACCAGCTAGAATTAAATGTCATTCAAAGCCCCACTTTCGGAGATTAAATATTGAGAGACTTTTATACACAAAAGTATTGCTAATTTTACAGGCAAATATGGACTTTATTTTTGCTTTTACAGTTTTCTCATCTTCAGCTAAAGCACATTAAATCATTAACCTTTACATTTGTAAGAGCTCGCCTCAGCCACCAGGGGGCGCCAAATAAATAGATAAAAGGGAAACAATGGTATGATGTGGAGTTGCCTATGCAAAGTTCCTAAACAGCATTGAAATACGAATCGTTTGCATATGTGTAGAATATGTAACCCCTTCAGTAGGAGCTATCTCACGTTCTAGAGACTGTATGACCCAACATTGCACACCAGCCATTGTGGAGAGCTATACAAAATTCATTGTCCTTCACTGTCTGGTGGAATTGGGTTTTCACGCTTTCGTGTGTAATAAAGAAAAGTTAATAAACGTTTTATTTTAAAAGCCCGAAATCTAGGATAACTCGCCCTTGCTTCCACTCCAACAGAAATCCATGGCTGTATGAAAAAACACAATAAACTGAAACAAAATGACTAGCCGAAAATCTCACCCCAAACTGCTGCACGCAGTAACAATAAAACTCCTAATAGCTAAAGGGATATCAATCTGAATGGTGGAATGAGCAGATAAAGAGGAAAATGCACACTTGCCAATGGAAGCATGTTTTGCAGGTAAGGAAAACAGCCTTTGACTATTCAGCAGGCAGAAGGCTGCCTCTCTGACCAGCTCCAAATTAGCATGCAGCATGGACCCTAATTGTGAAACAGGAGATGGAAAGCGAAACCCAAATGCACTGTACAAATTATATTTTAATTAAATTAAGGTGCAGGACAGGCTTCTCTTCCCCTTAAAGCAATCCATTTCCCCTGCCTTCTTAAAGAAAGTTCTCGACACTTTCAATCAATCTTTTACTATCACATGCTGACTAGGCAGGGTTACATTCCAATTCAAGCGATAATAGGCTGTGAAAAATCCGCCCTTGTCTCGTACAAAGCACCTTTCTTGTATGCAGACCTTTAAGCAAATGGTGCATGCTGTATCGCTTTGAAGTCTGGAGGCTCATAAAGCAACAACAGCTGTTTGATTGTTCTCAAAAGACCAAAAAAATCTTTCATGGTCAATCGTCATTTTCAAAGTGAATTCAGATGAAAGGGAGAAAAGACGAGGAAAGGACAATTTGACGACTACTGCATTCAGGCTGCAAAACAATGTCAGAGACTAGCTATCACAATGCATGCTGCAAGTTGACTGTATAGGGCCAGCAGGAGATTGCATTTCTAGTGAAGACAGCCACAGAATTAAGTGCCACCTAGTGACGGTATGAAATGGGATGCCCAGAGAGAAGGGCACATCTTAGGACTGGCATCCTATTCATTCGATGCAGCGAATGCATGTATAAATAACAGTGAAAACAGCCCACAATGAAACACTTCTGTATTCACCGAGTAATGACACACAGTCTCACAGTCCGTACCATCTCTGGACACTGACTCATTCGACTCAAAAGATCACCGCACCTCCAAAGCAGTATCCCTTCTCTGGACGCCACACTCCATCTTAATGACAAATGCTGGTCTGATGCCCCCCTTCTTTTGTAATTCTCCTCCTCAGTCCTCTAGGGTCACGACCAACTTTTCTGGAGGGTGGCCCTCCCTGTGCGGGCCCTGATTGTCTCCCGTTACCCAGCAGCAGCGGGGACGTGTATGTAAGCGGGCTCCGCTGCTGAACCGACTCCACCCTGCGCTGCGAAGCGGTCCGCCGTTACTACGGCAACGGGACGACAGCCTGCATCGCTTCTTCTGTCATTCTAGCCTTTCTCTCGCCCCCGTCTCCCTCATCCGCCCCCCCGCCACTCTCTCTCTCTCTCTCTCTCTCTCTCTCTCTCTCTCTCTCTCTCTCTCTCTCTCTCTCTCCCACTCCATCTGTTGTTTCCTCTGCCTTCATTTCCTCCTTTGTGATTAGCTGCATCTAGACACTCTAGAAATGCTTTTCCGTCGCAATACAATTCATTATTGACTGGATCATCAGGCCTCCCTGGTCAGAGCAACTGACACGTGGGTGCAGCTGGATATTTCCCACAGCAATTTAGGTGCCTGGTGTGACGGTACAACAGCAGTGACCAGCTGTACAAGTACGTGCACCCAGGGGGCACTGAGACGTTTAATTTCTCTCATATTCTCCCAGCAAAAGCAATCAAGGGGTGTTCCAGCGCAAAGCCTGGTCGACACAAGGTCTCTGCGATATGCAACTGGCATTAACAATGGATTACGCACATTATTACCAACGGCAGTAGATCGCAGACATTCGGTCCAGCTGTCGTTCTGTGGTTAGATCCATGGATGTGGACCGTTTGGATAAGCGGGCCAGAGGCCAGGCATGGACAGATCCGGCAAGTGCCACAAAAACCACAGAAGTTCTCGCCTCAAACAGCAGGGGTTAACATGAATGTGCCCCCATGAGCGACTGATCTTCTCTCACTGACAGACAATTTCAGAGAAGACGGGTACTTGCCATGTGCTTCTTGCCCGGGAAAAGGTCTTGTCCACTCTGAAAGACAATGGAAACAGGCCAGGTTAACGGGGTTGCTCACTCTAATCCTCTTTAATTCATTTTTGCTGTTCAGAGCACATACACACACAAGCAAGCGCACGCATACTCCTGCAGACCGTGGAGACTTACAGACTCTGTTACTGCTGTGAATTAACTTGCTGTGTTTGCCAACAGACACAGAGCTTTGG
>JAOYSI010001091.1:11235-21685 GCA_025775065.1 Hiodon alosoides
CAGACCGTGGAGACTTACAGACTCTGTTACTGCTGTGAATTAACTTGCTGTGTTTGCCAACAGACACAGAGCTTTGGACTGAAAACAGCAGCGTCCGGACACTGACAGCACAGCGTAGGATCCAGGCCTGTGACAGAGAGGAGTCATCGCATTTTCAAGGCACACTGCCGACACCGACTATAGCGCCCAGGGTTTTGGAAACTTCAGGGCGAAAGCCTGAGATCTCGACTCCTCTGCTGGGTAGCCCGTTTAGTTTTTCACCACACCAACACAAGTAATCCGTTCCCAGACAGCACTGCTAACTCGGTGCTTCCTGAGCACGAACAGTCACAGGCTTGGCTACCAGTCACTGGCACACAGAAGGTCTACCCACTTTCCTTGGAACAACAAACCGCTCACATGGGAAACCAAGTCCAAGCCTTCCTGGAAAAACCAGAGAGTTTCCAAGGCAACGCAAGAAAAAGCACTATGGGCAGGGCTTGGAGATCTGTTTTCCTGCCAATGAAAAGCACATCGGACATCCCCGCGAGTTTCAATAGCTGAGTTCACTCCCAGCATTGAGGGGGTCAATACTAATGTGCTTTGGAGTGGGAGGTGATTATGGATCTTCTTACTCACGGTCGCCACGTCCACGGACAGGAAAGGCATTATTAGGTTCTAGCTGCGCAGCCGTCCGTCTCGGGCTGTGTGCACAGACTCTTGCTGCCGCAGCGTGGATAAGTCAGACGGGAGGAAGTCCCCGGGTGCCCCTCAGCGGGCCCATGAGGTGAGGCGAGACGACAGCCGCCTAAGCTCTGCTCCATTAGGGTGGCGGTCCAGAGCGGTAACTCATTAGCAGCTCAGCATATGGTGTCGACGGGCGCGGGAGGGAGGTGTGAAGCAGCGGTCAGGGACTCGGACGTAGAAAACTGGAAGGGGTTCGAATCCCAGCAGCTGCATCCTTGTCTCAGAAACTTCATTTCATTACCAGCCATGAATTATGCCTCAAGTGTAACCTCATTTTAAGTCACCCAGGATAGGTGGTGAAGGAGCAATGAAGGAATACGCAGGTCTGCAGTGGTCTGCGCAGGTCTGCAGTGGCCTGCGCAGGTCTGCAGTGGTCTGCACAGGTCTACAGTGGTCGGTCACACAACCGCATGACCTCAGGACACGAGGAGTATCTGTCACAACATTACAGAGGCTGATACACTCCTGGTGTCGGCCGCCTGTCCCGTGGATGTGAGCTATTGTAAAACAATATCCGAAGGCAAGCGCGTAACTTTGGGCACCAGTGCATTATTCCTAGTGGTAAAGGCTGATTCTTATCGAATGAGGCCACAGCAACAAAGACAGACAAACACCCGTCCTGAACTAAACCCACACACTGTGGCTGTCACTGACACAACCTGTAAGGATCTCTCCTCCGTTCCAAAAAATTCCTCCACCTTAATTCCTCACACCAGTCACCCTGAACATTTCACAGAAGGATAAACTGAGGATGAAGGCCTCTTAACGTTGTTTCCCTTAAACCGCTGTAAAACATCAGGGCGTTGCTATAGGGTGGTGAGCATCCAATACCACACTGGGGAACAGAACAAGGCTCATTTCCGATCACTAAGCCAGACCGATGCCAACGGCAGCCCATTTCCTGTCGCCGGGTAGAACAAACACCAATCAAAGCCAGTGTGCACCAGAGAGGAAGAGCAGCGGAGGGGACCTATGAAAGCAGCACCGACGACTGTTCATAGGACTGAGTCACATGTTCGCCCTGATCCATCGTGTCTGTAATGAGCACTCATTTCTGTTTGTTCCCTGTGTTTGTTTTGCAGGTGCTAAAGGCTACTAAAGCGGCATGTGTAAAAGTCTGCTGAAACGAGCCACGGCGATCCACTGAGAAGTATTTCTCCAACGTAATGGACCTAGCTGTTTGACATTAATCTCCTCCAGGATAAGCCCTCTTGGGGATACTTCATCTGTGACACCCCCATTAAACTGCTCAGGTTTACTCATTCGGTGGCAGCAGAGTCACATGAAGAAATTCGTTCACTGCACAGTTTTGAAGTTTTCCCACGTTTGATTGTTTTGCAACATTAATATTGAGATTGGGCTCAAGAGGAAAATTTGCTCCCAATAACTGTGAGCAAACTCAGGTGCGAGCGTCAGGCCTGGTTAACATGCCATAAGAGTCCAGAGCCACTAGGTGACTCTCTGGAGCTGAATAATTACTATACCCGTCACGAGGCATGGTACATGCAGACAAGGGTTCAGTTCAAATGTACTTATATAAAAATGTGTCAAACTTTATCTTTGAGTGCGCTGCCTTGCGGCAGAAAGTGAAAAGTTGAAGTGAAAAAAGTTTCTCTTCTGGGCAACAATATCCCTCTTTCCATGTGTATTCAGGACATGGAGGTATAAAGTAAAACCTCTCTTTGCAGGTCATACATTACCAGTGTCCCGAGAGACAAACTCTGGATTCTAATCTCTTCGGGCACATTTCTATCTCGAAATATTCAGCCATGTGTCGGGATCCTCTCACCCCAGGCATGTAAAGCATGGCCGTTCCGTTTGTTAGGGCTGCCACTGGATACCCCCTATAGCTCAACGTTCAGACTTTATTTGGGAGTGCCTCGACTCAAGGCTGTTTCTGACGGGATCCCTTTCACACCTGGAGACAATGGACTAAGTCTTTTAGCGCCACTGTGCGTCATGTGCTCCGCCAAAGATGGTGGCTGAACAGAAATGGACAACAGCTGTGGGCGGCCCCATATCCATCCAGTTACGACGGAGAACATGGAGGACGGATAGCATCAAGAAGAAAAAACACAGCCCAAAGTAGGGTATCGAGTTACGGCCCTTCTTGGAAGTGAGGGCACATAATAATGACTCAGCTGTTCATTTGTTTTAAATGTAAATATTTAGCGCGGTTCGGTATGTCCTGTCTGACTAGTTTCGGCCGAACACCCGTGCCAGTTGTGTGGGAACCGTGGCTTCCTGAAGGTGGACTGGGACTAATGCAATGGCAGGGTGAGGGGTTTGCTGACGCTGCCTTCGTTAGCAGCCAGGATCTAAACAAGTCACGGAACATCCCATGGCTGGTTTTCTTTCAGAGGAGGCTTTTGTGTCAGGGGCAAGAAGACCCACTGTAGGCGTCGCAACCTGTCCCCCCGACAGGACCCCCTGCCTGAGACTCCTTCCGAGGCGAAGGAGCCGTGACCGTGACCAGAACCAGTCTGGTTCTGAGCAGTGATGAGCCGTGTTACGAAAACTGGAGGCTTCGTAAGGTTCCTCCGTCAAAAATCACAGGCCAGTTCCAGCCCTCCCATTAAACGTCTTGCTTGGTCACAGTCCGTCGAGCCGAGGGTTTAAACCAAACAAATGCATTGTGAATGACTGACCAGCTTGGTAGACCAAATAACCCCGGAGAAGCCGCGACGACTCAGAGAGCGCTAAATGAGCTGGAAACCAGCACACTTAAAGAGCGACTGAGAAAGCACCAGGGTAAACAGTAGCATCCCGAGTGCACCGTTTAATCTGAGTCCAACAGGACCAGATGTCCTCCCGTTTGCATTATCTGAGCACACCTTCGAACATTTATTTACGAGCACTGCCATTTTAAATCATACTGAAAGCATTGGATGGACCTAGCTGGAGGGGGATGCTGTTTTTTTTTTTATTATACTCTTGACATTCTCTCTGTGCCATATGGTCACGTACATCACCGTGAGGAGCAAACGGGATCTGTAAGACAGTGGCGTAAACGTATCACAAACACAATCGGAGAGCTCTCCAAAGACCACAGGGCTACAAGGGCTGTTGCTGCCCATCATGACTACTGACTCAGGGCTGATATTAGACAACCTCCAGACTGCTGATTTCCCTTCAGGAATCTCCAGTGCAAGGGCGGTGTGTGGAATATCTGTGATGGTATGGCAGAAGGGAGCTGGCTGTACTCTGTCAGGCATTCCGGTCACCGTGTCCCCTGTCATCGCGATCGCTCGCACTGTGGGGGGTGGAAATGTCATGACAACTCAGAGGTGGTCTTTACCTTCTGAAAAAAACTCCATTCTCCATTCCAACTCCTCCAAATTAGGACAGGACGCAGGAGTATTAAAGAAAAAAAAATCATCAGGATACCATCAAAATTTAATTGAATCGTCATTAAAATTCCTCTATTTAAGTTGTTTACTAGAGCTGTTTCCATTCTAAAGTAGCTGAGCATCTTAGTGGCATGCAAGAAACCCCTACTCACAGGAAAGTGTGACATATTTATAAGTACCCACAGAGACAATTTGGAAGAAAGGAAGTGGGATTAAAAAGACCTGTTGTCACTTACTCTGAGCTCAGAGTGAAACAGTATTTGTTTTTTATATTTAAAAAATAAAAAAAATGAATGACTTGATTTTGGTAGCATTTTCTTCATTTCTTAGGTATTCCTTTTCATTTCTTATTTAGTTTTCGCATCAGGTCTTCTCATCTCTGTTCAGGACAGCATACAGTCAGACTGTTGCATTTAACACTGTCTATGAGACATGAGGCAACAGTTGCCATAGTGTTCCTGTTATCAAGACAGCAACAACTAATGAGAAAATGAATGATGCTAATAACAATGGCTGATGATGGTAACGATGATGTTCTTATATATATATATATATATATATATATATCTTTATATATCTTTATATATAAATATGTATATACCATAAATATGGTCACATGTGTTTTTATGGATCCCTCATGTTTTCACTGAACATATTTCTTTTACCAGAATTGTGTCTGAACTAAGATTTGTGACCTCTTTCTCTGCCTCATTGGCAGAATATGAAAATATACACAGAGCTGCGGGGCAGAGCTAAGGACTTGGAGTCTACTGTAGGACATACGACCCCTCACTCACACACACGCTGTCCCGCAGACTGGCAGCAGAAGGATATGAAGGCTATACATAACCTGTACTAGCATTGGAGCCACAAAAACGGCCAACACACTCTACACTCTACACTCTACACTTTACACTCCACAATGACACACAAAGTCTCTCTGACCTAACATAAAACTGGAATCCCTCTTAAAAAAAAACAGCTCTTAAATCTGGAATGCTAATTAAACCGCCGAACAGAGGTTTACGTCACCGTGCAGAAGGGCTACCACTATCTCTCAGAGAGAGAGAGAGCAATAATGAGCAGGAGTAGAAATCCCAGAAGATCTGTGGGTTTCCTAATGAAGGTCACCGTTTGAGTAGCACCAGTTCACCGTGAGATGTTTAGCATCACTTCTCCACCTTTATCAGTGCAAGTGTCCAGGTGCTCAGGGCGCCGATGACAGGAATGGCTGGTGCAAAAGCTGCCTAACTAAAGGTCTACTGCGAAGGTTTTAGTTCAACTGAATGGGAGCGGTTCAGCAATGCTGTCACCAATGCATAACACAGTACAGGAGAATTCAAAGCATTTTATTTCCTTTGTAAAGAATCAACATCTTTAAGAGGATTGCCTTCCCAAAATAGACAATATAGGTTTTGCTGGTAAATGACAACAGGCTTTTTAAACACATTTTTAAAGAGACACACAATGAGGAAAAAGGATTAAAAAAAGACATCTCTGTGTTTAGTCATGGTTATGTTTAGATATTTGCACAGGAGAGAAAGAGTCCAGCATGGGAATTCCAGTGTTTGTTTATGTGTGTGCTTGTGTATAGGTAATTGACCATTTGAATGTGGGGTTGTGCATGACTGTATGTGGGCATGTTTTTCTGTGTTTTTCTCGCAGTGTGCACAACCGAGCTAGACAATCCCCAGTTCGCCAGCTGGTTAGTGAGGTGTAACCGAGTGGGTCGCGGTCAAGCCTCGGGGCGATGCAGAACACAGAACTCAAATGGTCTCAACGTCAACAGGAGCTGCAGGATGAAGTGCTTTAAAGCAGAAGTTCTCAGGCCTGGTCCTCAAGGACCCCTGTGTGTCCAGGCTTTGGTTCCAGTTGAGCGCCAAACCACTTCAACAGTTACTTTAATTGTTACTCTAATTGAGCCTTTTCTCCCAGTACTGAAGTTGATAGTTATTTAAAGAGAGATGGAAAACCACGTCAACACCAGGTTTGATAACCACTGCATTAAAGCACATTGACCTCAGTGTGTAGTAACAACTCCAGGTAGCTATAAAGTCCAGTGTCTTTGTGCGAAAATCCGCCGAAGACCACCTTACCTGACGCAGCACCTAAACTTTAAGCTTGAAGGGGGTGTATTAACTGCTCCTCTGAACATCATTTTGCCATGCATGTAATTCAGAGAAGTAATCATCCCTAAAACCAACCTTGAAGCAAACCAAAGAGGGCGATATTAACAGCACAGTCGTAACTCTGGGCCCCATGTGACTATGTTGGGATTAAATGTACTCTTGGGAGTGTTTTTAATTTGTCTTTTCATTTATATCACAATGGTAAATTTTAACTTCATTCCACGTCTTCTCCTTTTATCTGTCGATAAACCTCAAAAATCAAAACGTGTTATTTAATACACCATCACTAACAGCCTATCTATAAACAGGAATTTTTTTTTTCTTAAGGATTTCTCTGTTAAGCCAGTCAAGTACAGTATAATGGTCCTGACAGGATTCAATGGATTTACAGGTAAATGACCACATGACTTTTCAAACAACCAATGTGAAGAAAATATAGCTTATATCTTCAATGTGCATATTCTAAAGTGTGAGAATCAAACTAGCAAGAACTATCCTTCTTTTTCATGTTTTCCATTCAAATCCGCAAGCACTATTAGAATGTTATCTGCATCTTTTCCATACACTGACCTTTAAAAGGGGGACTGCTTTACTCTAAATGTGACGGACAAGCGAAAAATTGAATGTAAAAAATGTAACTACTTTCTTATGGGAAAATACATGTGTCCACTTTTTCGGTCATGGTCAAAAGCCCGGTCGAGGAAATTCACCGTAACCGAAGAACTAAGGTGAGTGGAAAGTGGAGGAAAGCCTGGTTCCAGGACACAGAACAGTAAACAAATTTGCAGAACATCAAACCTTTGCCTGACGACATGGAGGACACGAAGGAACGAAATTGGCATAATTTGCCAAATAATCGCTCTGTGCTCGTGAAGGACACTGCAGAGACATATTCCATTTATTTTCTATTTCATTTTAATGTTGCTCACCACCTACACATCTAGGCTAGCTTCTTGCAAATAATTATGGTAATGCCGGCTATTCTGAAAGTGAAATAAACGTGGCAGGCAGATTTTCACTGGGAAGAAATGTTCAAAAATACATCATGAAACTGTTCCTGTGGTCAATCAATTCCACCACCCATGTGAGAACCGGACTGAACCGTCAAAAGGTTGCCAGTTCAAAACCATGAAGGGCCACAGTACACTTATGTGAGGCAGTTGCCAGGAATTATATGACAGTATAAATGCGTCGAGTGTAAAACCCTGGGATGAGAACCCTGGTTGAGCGCCGTAAGATCAAAATATCAGAAACCTTATCCTAGCCGCATAGTTCACACATTGCATAGTAGCTTCTAGTTCTTAATTTTAAAAATAAAAAAGGGAATCTAAAAATCTATTTTACTTCCAAAACAGTATCACCTCTCCACCTGTTAATGGTTCTCAATTGCTTGAACAAGGTCATACGGTCGAACGTTAAAACACTGTTATTCTCAGTCAAATATGCAGGAAAGTGTTTGTGCATTTGAAACTGCTTGAACACCAGTGACAAAACCTTCTCTATTACTCCTAAATAATGATAAAATCCTACATAAAAAATGGCTGCCTCTACCACTGCTGTCATTAATAAAATAATAATAATCAAAACAATGAGAATACATCCTCAGGGTAGGCCAACAATGTAAACAATCCATCAGTTGAGGCCCTGGAGGTCGACTCCATGGAAACCTAGCGTTCACGAGTAGGGGCCCATAAATGACAACCGTCTACACAGCGGGAGGCGTGCACAGCTGTGTTAGAGGAGGCTCCTCGCTGTAAATAACGCTCTCACCACCCCAGTCTGTGCAGAGGAGAAGGGGCTGAGCCCTGAGGAGGGCAGGCAAGCTGAGCCTGGGAAGTCTTTCTTTGGGGAAATGTTCGATCTCGGGTGCTTGGTTTTGCACTTTTCCGATACGGTGTTCTCTAACCATTGCCTGAGGTCATATTCATGTCAGTCTAAGAGCCCTCCTGAGTTTGGTTGATTTTGCTGTGTGGGTATGAACAGCTGGGGGTTTGACTGTAGCAAAGGGCGTTGAGTGGCGAGTGAATTTCAAGTGAGTTGTATGAGTTAAAAGGCGAAAGAATAGAAATTCTTCTTTAGATTTTCACATAGCATAGCAAATTTATGTTCTGGAAACTTATTGGTTAAGTTACATCCAGACATTATTAGAATTAGAATTGAGTTTTATAGCTAATAAGTTAATATTGTACCTCGCAACAGGTCAAGGTAACATTACCAGGGTTCATAGTCTTATACTGTAATGGTATGAATAAATTGGAAAATTGTCTGAATTAAACTTATTGGTATGGCTGTTAAATGTAAGTATGCATTCCTATCAATCTGTATGTAATAATATTTAAATGAAAGATTAAATGGTAATTAAATTAATTACATTCATTATGGAGAAAGGCTTTTCACCTAATATTCTGGATACAAAGAAAAACAGCTGAATAATGACAATTGTGCAGCCCTATGACTGGTTATTCAATAGTCTGGAAAATGTAATTAAAATGTAATTAAAATGTAATTAAAATGTAATTAAAATGTTGCTTAATTAACGTAATAGGTCAGGGTTTTGTATCAGGCATTGCTCAGACAAGCATGGCGTACTCAACTCAATCTGTTCACCTTGCGCTGGTTCCTCAAAAATAAAGCAGATCCGACATTACTTCTCCTCACCGATACAGCCACGCTGCACTGTAACATTGCATATGCTGAGATATTACATCATCACTTCTAAAACGGTGTGATGAAAATATCAAATGAAATCCATATAATGTCTCATATTGAGCAGTGAGATGCTCGTCCGAACAGAAAATGGTCAAGTCAAAGCTTTGATGAAAGACCTTAAAGAACAAGCGTAAGGTGACCAAACAAAGTCTGAAACATGAGCTTCACCACACATACAAAATCAAGGCATCTTGGAAGATGTGATGCTGATACAATTTAGAGAGAGGGAGAGACAGAGAAAGAGAGATGGGAAAGGATGATGGCGGTGTATGGAGGGGCTCTCTCAAATCTCAGGTCTAAATATTACTGAGGCTGAATGGAACTATTTGGACAAAAAAGTAAAGGAAGAATTCTACTATCTTTTTTACAAACTTATTTGAAAGCCTGCCTAGAGAAATGTCAATGGTGTTGACAGGGAAGGGTGGACATTCTCGCTCCTTGTGTGTGTTTTATCAAAGTATTTTAATAATACATTTTTTTAAATAAAAGCGTATTTGTTTAACGTAGAAATCGGGCCTCAGAAATCCTTTGGGAGAGGGGGAGAAGGAAGCATCAGAGATGATCTGCCCCTATAAAGAGCCCAGAGGAAAGCCCAGCAGAACCCACAAATGTAGCATTGTGAGCAAATCAGCCATAAGACTAATTGCTCCATCACATGCCTCTGGTCAGATCCCTCGACTCTTTCCCGCAGTTCCTCCGAGTCCCGCGTGCATCATGGGAAACGAGGGACCTGCCGACAGCCTCAAAACCTGCGGCTCGTCCTGGCCCTTGTTCACCTCTCGGCTCTTCCTGCCGCAAACCCAGCCCCACTGCGCATCAACACTCAAACCGAGAGGGAACTCCCA
This sequence comes from Hiodon alosoides, assembly GCA_025775065.1. Taxonomy (NCBI): domain Eukaryota; kingdom Metazoa; phylum Chordata; class Actinopteri; order Hiodontiformes; family Hiodontidae; genus Hiodon; species Hiodon alosoides. The sequence goes on from JAOYSI010001091.1 coordinate 20,995, forward strand.
GAGAGAGTGCTGTCTGCATGGTCTAGGTTTTTCGTTGGGGGTTGCCACGGGATTGAGGCGCATACCCTTCCCAGAACTAGGACAAACACTTAGAAATGCAACAAAACGAACTCAGCTTGTCAGCGTACGTCAGCAGCCCCATCAACCATTTATGAGGCCAGCAAGAGCAAGTGCAACGGCAGTGTACCATCACAAAGAGAAACCAGTCCAACAAACAAACCAAAAAATCCTTCATTTCCACAAGCAGAAGTTCACAATTCTCATGGTTGCCCTTTGGGAGTCTAACATGTCTAGGGCAGACAGGATGCTGTAAACTCATTAAACAGGGAAAAAATCTTCCCAAGGCCGTCGTACCAGCATCGACACGGTTAAGGTACCCAGACAGAGGTATGAGACAAGCCCTGAGAGGAATGAATGTGCCTGCAGCGGTGTGACTGGGCGGTGACACCAGCGTCAGGGTGGAGACACCAGCATCAGAGCGGAGACACCAGCGTCAGGGCAGAGACACCAGAGTCAGAGCGGAGACATCAGAGTCAGAGTGGCGACACCAGCGTCAGGGCAGAGACACCAGAGTCAGGGCGGAGACACCAGAGTCAGGGCGGAGACACCAGCGCCAGGGCGGAGACACCAGAGTCAGAGCGGAGACACCAGAGTCAGGGCGGAGACACCAGTGCCAGGGCGGAGACACCAG
>JAOYSI010001091.1:36319-50909 GCA_025775065.1 Hiodon alosoides
GTGTGGTAGCAGGATTCAAAGTGACGAGCCGAGATGCGTTTACTCAACTTCCAGCTCCAAATTGTGGAGAAAATTCATTTGCTAATCTAATTAAAAACGAAATCACCTGTGACAGATGTAAAATGTTAATCCTAAACTATTCTCAAGGCTACGAAGCAGTGTCTCCAGCTGCTTCTGATCTGAGTGCAGAGTCTTGGAAGCCATTCAAACGTTTCTGTGCCTGATTTTTCAGAAGTTTAGATGTGTTACATTTCAAGATGAACACATTTCATTGAATTTCACCAGCCTTGTTTACACAACGAGCATGCACTCACTGGTCACCAAGCAACAAATCCTGCTGAACTACCCCAGATCCAAATGGAGAAACGCGGCATAAACTGCAACGGCTATTAGCTAATCCTGAGGCCTCAGTATGTGTGTATGGAGCGTTGCAAATAAGTCAAGGGGTTCAAACTGAACTGAACTTTTCGTGAGTCGGGTAACCATGACTCAGAACGTCCTTGGAAAATTTTATTGCAATAACAATAACTATGTTCATTGGGGACAGTTAAAAATCTCTGACTGCTTGCCTTTGAGCAGTAAGCTTAATTAGATCCCATAGGTCAGAGTTCTGCATGATGGGTAATAGGTAATTAGTCGTTACGGGAGGATTGGCCCGAGCAAACTGAGCGGCGGTCTCAAGACTGGAGGCAGGAGCAGGAAAGAGCAGACTGAGCCGTGTGGAGGAAAACGGGAGAAGACCTCCTCCACAAGGGCCTCGGTAAAAACACCGTCTTGCGTGGGAGCCGAGGATGAGCCGGGCGGAGGAAAACGGGAGAAGACCTCCTCCACAAGGACCTCGGTAAAAACACTGTCTCGCGTGGGAGCCGAGGATGAGCCGGGCGGAGGAAAACGGGAGAAGACCTCCGCCACAAGGGCCTCGGTAAAAACACTGTCTTGCGTGGGAGCCAAGGCCAAGCCATAAATAGTGCAGCTCCCAGTAAATAACTCGCCAGACCTTTACATAATTAGGGCTTCACGGCTGGTTAAGTAGACAACAGTGATCCCTCATCTCTGTTTATGGTATTATATTACACTGTGACTGAGGATTACCGCAAAACAATTAATGTTCTCCTCAGCATGGGACATGTGGCAGTGCATTCTGGGGCTTTCTCTTTCCTACCACCTTGTTGGTCTATTTAACTGGAATCTATTAACAATCTAAAAAAGTCGGACAAGAGTTCCCGGTCAGCTTGGCTAAGCTAATATAAAGCACAATGTGGACCTCAGTTTACATAAGGAATTTACTTCAGAGTTTACTTACGGCCACTTCCACAACATCTGCCTGATTGACATGAACCTTAACAAAAAATGATCAATGAAAAAAAAAAAAAGAGGTGGATCCCTCTAGACCCCTGATTAAGACATTCCCCTGCAGAACACAGCTGGCTAAACCCTGTGGCACAACTCAGACCGTTCAGCTTGTGGTATGGTGGATTTGGCACCTTGGGGCCAAAGAGCTGATAGTTTAAAGTGCAGAAACAATTAATTTGTTCATTCAACTAAATAATTCAACCCAGTTTGTTTAAATCTGCCTCATGGACGGGTGTGTGTAATAATGGCTTTAATATCACTCAGCAGAATATCACATGAACACAAGCAATGCACTAACACTTCCCACGTGACTACGGGTAATGCAATCTCTCATTTCATGTAAAAGAAAATAAATGTAAAAATCTAGATCACTGGAGACACATTAGATACCTAACAGGGCTAAGCCACCTTTGGCTTCCTTAACAATTTTGATGTATATTCATTCATTTTTTTTTTTTTAACTCACCAGTGTCAGCACAAAAATAAAATAATTTGTCTGGAAGCAATGCAATTCAAAAGCATGTGATTTTATAATGCAGTCTTGTCCACTGGGAACCCAGAAAAGGACCAATACAGAACAAAGGAAAGAAGGAAACCATCAGAGACCAGCCCATGTTAATTCCAACTCTTGAGGGGTTCAGAGAGACAGGGAGTTAAGAGACACTGAGTGTCCCTGAAGAAAATAAGACTTGAGCCGATAGTGAAGATCACACTAGAGGATTAGAACAAGCGAGAGAGAGAGGTTTGGGGATGAGACAGTCGAGCCCTGTCATACTCAGATGGCAGACGCGGCCCGTGTCCGGACCCAGCAGGCTCAATACCAACCGAGCTGTCAATAAATTAATTTCAGATAGCTCGCAAACACGATCGACCGGACACCGTTTCCCAAGTTCAACACGGCCTCTCTGTCTCCAGCAGTGGTGAGTGGTCTTATCCAATCATGACGTGATGAAACAATCACGTGATATCCCATCACTTAATAAAACAATCACGTGATAAAACACTCGTTAATCCATCAGATACTTGTGCCAGTACCACAATTATCTGGTGGATCTGTGACAGCGGACAGGTGATTCTCATAGTAAGTCCACTAATGGTTGTATTCTGCCGTCAGAAAAAAACTCAACAAGGGCCCTGATAATTACCCTTAATGATACATTACACCCAAGACGCCGTAACACCAACAGCCTGCTATTGATTAATACATTTTTGCATACCCAAAAGCACAGTGCACTTTAGTATTTGTTATTATTATTAACTTATTTATTGAATTAGAAAAGCAAAGGCCCATGCAGTGTTGTCAGGAATATGAAAAATTGCAATTAATTTCAGTAAAAAGAGAAACCTTTCATTAAAAAAGTATTTTTTGCTTATATTCATTTCTTTAAAGCAGCATGAAAAATAGTTATAGCCTACTTGCTACTACAGTACATCCTATGCAACGCATATTTTCAAAGTCAAAATGTGTTGTTTTAACATATTTAATAGTAGAACATATTTAAAATGATAACATTTGATAAAAATCCATTCATCCCAAATCATTCCTTGGACAATGGTGAGTTTGTTGAATCCTGATATCCACCCGAACGTTTCCCACTTAGGAACTTTCCCCAATGCTATCTGAATACCCCTGGGTGAACCTGGCTCGGGGAAGAGAGAGGGAAAGAGAGAGTGCAGTGCCGAGAGGAACTGGCGGGTCAGTGCCTGAGACAGCCTATTTCACCACAGTCTGCACTCCACAGGGGGTGGAAAATGAATCATTTTATCTCCAGGGCATTTTGCTCACATTGTAGGGCGTGCGAGGATGACTGCTGAAACAGGAGAGAATGTTCCCGGCTCCACCCTCACGTCACATGTGCCCACATACGCGTTCTTCAGAGGCAATTTCACTGTCCCAGGAAATTGGTTTTCGAGCTGAACCGTTTGGCCGAAATGCCAAGCTCTGGCCACTTCGGCCCTCCCTTACCAACCCGGTCACCTCGCATCGATTGGGATTGTGTAACCAATGCACATTGATGAGGTTTTATTGATTTTCATGGCAAACGTAATGAAAGACGAAGGAGATAGAATGACAACTCAAAGTTCCTAATGATTTACGGGTTAACTCCCTGTCAAAATGAGCTCAGTCCAAACAAATGGACGACATGAGCCCAATTTTATTTGGTCCACAGGTCAAATCTAAGATGAACATTTACACGGAACGATAAATGACACTTCCGCAAATATCTGTGTGTGGAAAACATCAAGCTGTCCCCTAGCTGTGGGCTTATTCTGCTGGGCGACCACGTTTGATTAGCTGTTGATGCATGACTATAGCATAGCTAATGCCCCTACGACATCATTTTCTGTTAGACCTCTCTCAGTTGCGCTGTACCCACCACCACCTTAAAAAGCCACTCACAAAAGTCCAGATATCGTTAAATATCTTGCAACTTTTGTTTCTGGGTTTATCAATGGCAGGCCATGTACAAACAAGCTAGGAGCACATCTTGAGCTTGTAATTTACACAATGACACCATAACGCACTCACGCCTATGAAAACAACATTAGCTTTGTGTACTTATTTTGATTGACAACGTTAAACACTTTCGGCCTGTTCAGCAGTAGTATCTAAGATTCTGAAATGCACACTATCTCTCTCCCACATGCACACATGCACACACACACACACACACACACACACACACACACACACACACACACACACACACACAAACCGGGATTACAGGAGCACACGCCAGCACAGTATTTCTTTATAAGATTTAGACAGGGAGACAGGATGACAGAGGGTTCTGCATTAATATTCATATCCCATGGCACATCTTGTAGCTGAGAATAGTAGCTCTGTTTGCATTATCCGTCACAGTTGACACACGAAGCGTTGAGGCAGGTGAGTTTGTGTTTGAGTGTTCTCTTTTAATGCTGTCTGTCAAGTGTGTTTCTATCCTCAACTGCAAGAGGTTAAATAATGACGCCATCAATCAAAGCACACCTTGCAAGTTTGAGATGTGCAAACCAAATGTCTGACAGCTTTGCTGAGTGAATAGGCAATGGCCCTAATCTCAACAAACCAAAGCCACAGTTTAAACAGCTGAATACAAACACCCGTGTAAGTCCCACCAGTGTACCGTAACACCAGTAGCCCATTAAATGTCTGCCTTTTTTTTTTACAAAGTGCAAATTGAAACCTGCCTGACTATTCGGTTTCCTTTTCCTTAAACATTGGTTCAACCAAAGGGCTAACTGGCCAGTGTTGTAGTCCACAGCTTGAACACGAGGAGAATCCTGGCTGTTACTTTGACCCATGGATTGAACGCATATCGGTCCCCAGGGCACAAACCTGTCTATCGCTTGTTCCTGGGTCAACCACAAATGTTACTGCAGGGAAGCATTGTCACAACACAACCTTGTAGTGACCGTTGTCAGATTCAAGCAGACAGGAAACGCAAACGGCCATTTTCAGTCATGGTGTCTCCTGCATAGCGTAACCCATAGTTAGAGAGATTTCTGTATATGCTTCTGCGTGACCGTTCAAATGTTTTTCTGAGCCTGTGACTATCAGCACGTGCCAATCAAATTTTAAACTTAACACTGATGGATGGTTCGTCTCCTACCCATCACCTTGGTAAATCGGTACAGCCAGAAACATTCAGTATAAAGCCTGCTGGATACCGACTCTTGTCTGAACGCTGTTTCCCTCCACAACATCGGGGATGTACCCTGGGTGTGAGCTTCAGGCCTGAGTAATGACAGGCACTTCAGAACATCCTGTCTCTACCTCGCTGCACTGAGCCAAATCGGAGCGGACACATCGCTCAGCTAAGTCCATTAGGAGCACATGTGTGCCATTTGATGATTAGTCAGGAGTACACGTGTCTGCGCTGAAACCTACCGTGACATGGCACAAAGAGAACCATGAGAGAAACAGGCGAGACACAGCCTAATAAGACAGCAGGTTACCTTAAAATAAGTCTCTCAAAAACAAGAGTTAAAAAAACAAACCCGGGAACAGGGAAAGCTCTTTAAATTGAGCCCAGTTCAAACAGACAGCAGTTGAGATGAAAGGCGGAACATTGTGCTAAAAAGGAAATCATCTGGGTGAAGGCACAGATAAATATTTGTTTACCAAAAAATCTCACAGCAGGGCCTTTCTTTGACAAAGTCAAGGCTCTGTATTTGTTGGCTATTAATGCATGATGACGATGGCAGCGATTGGTGATCTGGATTTTTCAATGTGTTTGAACCCATGGGGGGGAGGGGGTGTTACAGCAGTACAGAGGACTCAATGGAACACTTAGAACAACTTTACAAGTTTTATATCTATCTTTCTGGCACCAGGGGAGCTTTATGAAACAAAAGATACATAATAAATTGGGTTCAAGTGCATAAAATGTGCTAGGAGGAAAGCCTTCCCTAAACCCCTGCCACCAAACTAGCCCATTAATCCATTTTATTTTTTGTTATCATGGTAATTACATTTTTTTAGCTTTAACATGGTATCGCCATCATAACGGCAGGGAAGCCTTATTTCCTGACCATTTAATTCGGTTAAACTACCGAAGAGCCAATCCTGAGCAAGGCTAATCTTATTCTTTATTAGCACACTGGCGTAGAATGCATTTCTGAGTGACAGCCCATCAGCACCACCCAGTCTTTAACTGTGATTCATTGGTGTCATTGAAGGATGAAAGCCACAGCGCTGACCAGGGGACAGTTATGATGTGCTCATTGATGACCAGTCAATTCGCATATTTTCCATGGCAGTGATCCAATTAAAGGGATCCTTAGTGCCAATAGCCAATAAATCCCCAGGCCAGGGGATGCTGAATCACCATAGAATGTTGATGATGCACAGACGTACAGCCTACATGAACGTTATGTCTGATTGGCAAAAGTATGACTTTGCCGAGCCTGCAGCGTGTGATAAGAATGAATATAGCAGAGGCAGCCGAACAGGAACGTTGATGTGTCGGAGCAGAGATGAAGAGTGGACCTTTTGTGTGGGCCTGAGGTGACCCCTGACCCCTGAGGCTTGCATACCCATTCATACCCATTCCACTTACATGCATGCTAAACTTTTACAACACTTCTAGATACAGGTGAAAGCAAACACGACACGCTTTTACGTACTCATTATACTGACTGAGCTGAGGCGAATGGGAGTGTCATGATTCTGAAACATTAATATGCGTAGAAGAGCCCAACGCAGGTAATTAGAGCAATCTCTGTAAGGCATTAGAGAACCACGACAGCGTGTCCTGTTAATTAGGAGAAGGGATACTTGCTGTCCGGACAGCTGCACAAGATCGGGGGCCTCCTGGATCTCACGAGTCCTTCAAGGTGACTAAGGACCATGTTAATGAGCAAAAGAATGTCTCCAGAGTCCTCTCCAGACCCCTCCCCAATGCACAGACTAGAAATGAGTGTTCCCCCTCCACAAATACCCCCCTAAGTCATTACTCCCTAGGACTGTCTGTCCTTTAAGCCCTTTATCGACACTGCAGCTAAATGAGAAAAAACACAGAGAAAGAAAAAGAATGAGAAGCCCCCCACCCAACCCCGGTCCACCTCCAGCGCTCTATCCAACCCTACCTGGGGAGGGCCGAGACCCGTCTGTTCTCATTCCATAATTACCTCTAGTGTCACAGTGGGGGCCACATCTGCCAGCCATGGGAACCAAGTGATGCGGCGACAATCTGCAGAGCGGCTGATGCACAGAAAGCATTGAGTCCCTAACACAGTCCCACCTCCTCTTGGCTCAGAAGTCTACAGCCTATGGCTTTGCAAATGACTGCGTTAATGGGCGGAACTGAGGAATGAACAGCACAAATGGGTTAACACTGCACAGTATCTGTGCTAACCCAACCACACAGCTTCCTCCAATTACAACCTTTTGAAGCTGAGGTTTGCCTCCTCAATGGATATGTAATTAGAATATTTAGAAGTCCTGTAAAAGATTTTTCTTTGTGAATGAAGCAAAGTTTTCCGAGTCAGCCCCAGGGACAACAACTGCACAGAGGAACATGCTACACCTGCGTACCCCTCTTGGTGTATCTGACTCTGTCCGTTCATTCTCTCGGCGATCATGCAACAGGGACCACTGTTTAAGACTGGGAATCATCGCTCTGTGATTTTGTATGAATAACTTTGCACATGAATGGACCAATACGGCGTGTTTCATTAAAATAAATTGCTTTATTGCTCAATGCACTGTGTTAAACATGCCTGTGTCGGAGTATTACTCTGACTGTGAATTTAAACTTGTAGCAGCATCTGACCTTCACGCTTTGGTCGTGAGTGTTTTCAGTTACAGGGGACTGAGATTTGTGGCTTCCTATTCTATTTTATCAATTACTGTACGTTAAATTTTATATGAGTAGAATAATGTTTAATTTAAATAATATAGTTTTCATTTGCGTAATTGTAATTTGGTGAGCAATGTATAATGAGGAGTATTAAGTAACAGAGATTTCCCCTGGGAAACCCCCACCCATATATGTAACTTATTACAGAAAAGTTATGTTCTGTAAACGCCCATCATTAGCATCATTACTTTATGGAACAGTTTCCGGATGTCAACAGAGGAATTTACTGAAATCAATCCGATAATTAAATCTGCAGCCATCCGCCATAGCTTCGCATAAACGCAAACCTGTGGATAACCCTATTTGATCAAAGATTACCCTGAATCCCTTCATACAAACCACAATCATTTAAGGGAATGCTTTTTCACCATGGGACAGAGAGGGCAAGAGACAGACGCAGCAGCATGGTCCCTCTCGACATTGGCTCAGGCTGCTGTTGTCGACCAATCACATGCCCACAACGACCCCACCATTGACCTAGCACACACCCCAATTCATTACATTCAAAGTGACTTCAGAACCTGCTGATCTACACAACAAACGTGGGCAGCGAAGAGAACATAATGATGATTACAGAGCTACAGAGCCAGACTGAAATAAGAAGAGCTAGCTGGGCTCATTTTTATTTTTCGGGATCACACTACATCACTGAATTTGTCTGACATCTGTGTCTGCATATAGACTTACTGGGTGACTTCTATTTTAAAAGCCCCGCGATGGCACACATCATACACACACCCTTAAGGAGATTGCGTTTTGTTTTTGTTTTGGCTTGTTTAAGGTCGAAGTGAAGGGATTAGAATAGAACATGAAGCTACACTTGGGAAAAAAACAGAACACAAAAATCATCAAAGCCGAATCTGGGTTTGCTGCAAACTGTAAAAAAAATCTCACAGACAAAGCGAAGCGGTTATTTTCGCAACTGTGATTATTTTTATACCATTTTTTTCCTCATTCAAACAACTGAAAACCAAAAAAGAACACATAATGTCAAGGAACATGGATTCAATATAAAGCATGACGTCAATACAAGACCCTAAAGGGATCCCACTAATCAACTAACGAAATAGGGCAGATATGTTACTACTACAATGTCAAGATGTATACACACAACCCACAACCGACCTAGCATTGCAAAAACAATGTCTTCCAGACCACTGGCACGGTCATTGCTTTGAACGTAACAACAGACAACCATGCAGGGTTCACAGCACAAGGCCCCTGTAGAGTAGCAAGGACACTCGCTTCGCATGTATTGAGCCCAATGGAGGACATCAAATTGCACAAAAACACTTAATGGAGCGGCAGGGATTTGTCAGGCGGTGATCGTCTGCCTCTAGTTATCAATTAACCTCATAACACTGATATTCAGGCAATGGTCGAGCGATGCGCGTTCAGGAACCCGTGTTGATTCACAGCAGTTGGACATCAGGGCTGAGAGTGGGAGAGCCAGCAGAGCAAAACAACTCAGAGGTAAAAGTGAAAGTATCATTAAATATCGTTTTTATCATGCTAAATATAGATATTAAAACCATTGTATATAAACCACATATCAATGTGAAAGATGGAAAATAGCACCAGTTCAGCACATACCATGGGATGGTCTATATATTTATATATTAATATTTTATGGTAGGGCACACTAAGGCATTTTATTTTAATGAATATAGAAGTAATTATTTCACCTTATTATTTCTTAAAATGTTGTCATTTATACCACAGGCAGTGTCTGAACATGTATAATATTAAAGTAAAGAGAACTGTGATCTAAAATCGCACAGCTCCTTCGTCATCCGGCCAGATTACAATGGGATTACGTAGCAAACGAGCCTTTCTAAGGACATACTTTCTATAAACCCCATGAAGGGAAGCAATGAGTAGCAGAAAGAGACCTGGAAGTGAACAAACAGCTATTTCAAGTCGCTGAAGAATTACCGAGTACCATCAGAGTGAGATTTGCATTTCTGGGATCATCTCAGGTACCAACAACTATACTCTACTATCCGTTGTCATGTAAATGGTGGGGAGGCCCAGGTACAGGAAACACGGCAGGAGCAGGAGATAAGTGGCATTGACTATCTGCTCTGCTCCGACTGTGCTGTGTTCATACTGAGTAACAATGACCCTGCATTATAAAAACCCTTTGGAAGTCCAATGTGTAAAAACTGTGAAACAAAAAAGATAGTGTGGGAATAGTGCAGTAAAAACACAAAACTAAACACAACAACTTTTCGATCTTCTTTACTCCGATTTACATAAGGTACGTTTCCCCTGTCTACTTGTGCTCTTAATGAGTGTACTCAGCAGCACAGATTTTTTTAGAGATAAAAGTAGCCAGGTCGTAATAACCATGATGACAAATTGCCTGAAAAGGTCAGAAAACACTCCTTGTCCATGATGGAAACACTAAACACAAAGGCAGATTATCTCTGCAAACAGATGGCAGAAAAGTAGATTCACCAGCTTTATGCCCGTACTCATTGTTATTCTGCAGGCAGCCCCAGTGGCAACAAAGAAATGTTGTTTTTATCTTATTACTTCTACTGAGTTCATCATAAATAATCCTGCCGTTAGTTTGTAGTGAGGCCAATAATTGATTTAAAAAAATAAAAACCGATAAACTTGGTCAACAGAACTAACAGAATTATATTATTTCTTGTTCAGTTGTTTGCTGTGGATGAGACATAGGTCTTAGCTCAAAATCCATGCCTTCTTTGGTTTCAGCGAAGACACAGGTTGATTTTCACCTTTGGTGTGTCCTGTTCCACCCACATGCAGGAGATGGGCTGTGCCGGCCAGGGAGAGATACTCCTAATGCAAGAGAGCACATTTTAGGCAAGGTTACACCTTGGAGGAGAGTCTAGCGTCTTGAAAGGAAATTAACTTGGGGTGGCCGCTTGGCGCCATGAACGCCAGTTAACGGACAGAACAACAATGCTTTTAATAAAACAAGATCCACCGCTCGTTCGGAACGCGTAAGGAGAGAATTCCGATGCCCCCGGTGCCCTCCTAAATTCTATTGGGCCGTACATCAGTTTGATTATTTTTTGGCCACACAGCATGCCCGCTGGCCCTTTCTCTTCTACACTGTGCCCTGCAATCCCAGCTAAATCAATCACCCATATGGGTCTAGAAGAATAGCTAATATTGTGCCCTAGTTGAAAACATGTCAAATGTAGCAGTGAGCTATTAAATTACTTGAGCCGCCAGGCAAAGTTGCCGCAGGTATTCAAAGGAGTGATTAGGAGGGCCATTGACATTTAATACCACACTAACTCCCTTTGGGTGAAATGCTACAATTTTTTTTGATGCCTACGTCTCAAAGATGAAATACAGCATGCCACTGAGCTGGGAATGTAAACAGATCATAGAGGAGAACCTGAATCAGATTGTTAAATAAATCAAATTGGATTTGGTGGGTGAATAGAAGACATGTCTGCATTCCTCAAGCATTCTTACAATCTAGAGCAAGCCACATTTCTAAAATGTTAGGTTAGTTGATATACTAAGAGCTAGGCTAGGATCAATGCAACTGTACGGCGAACCCTTTATCTGAGAATATCCTCTTTACAGCCTTATGTTGCCTCTTATTTATCTTCCTTGTGTGTAGACTAGAGGAACAAAGCAGTAAATAACCTATTTTATTAAACCGCATAATCAGCTGTTGTGCCTGAAAACATCCACTGCTTCAGGTAGCTGCTATTTCAGTGTCAACTGACACCGAGAGATCCCGTGTAAGGCAACGCCGGATAAGGAAATTATCCTGATGCTGTACAACCTGCCACAGGGAGAGAGAACGTCTGCAATCAGTGCTGGATCTGACGCACTTCTTTCCTGGATGAGATTCTGACAAACAAGATTTGTGGTCTAGGACTTTTAAACATGCTCTTTGGATGCCAACACCCTGCTCCCAGCATCCACATAGAGGGCTTTTAATAAAAAACCTGGCTTCCTTCACCAGGAAACACTGCCTCTGGAAGTGTCCCAAGACTCAGGTCGAGACGTGATGGATTTGTCCTTGTCCTGAGCTATTAACATTTACTAGGAGGCGACAGATTTCAAAAGTCCTCTGTTGACCCAATCGCTTTTCCTTTCCAGCATTGACCTCCTTTGAGGTGCGTGTGAGTATATGTATCGGGTGTGTGTGTCTACGCTGGGGCATAGACTGAGGCTATCATTACACATGGTTCAAGTCAAGTTCAATGCTAGTTTTCTAATTCTGACATGAATTTACTTCTTTTTTTTTTTTTCATGACATGAGCTATTTTTATCTCCGCACATCCCCTTTGATTATGCTTCTGATGTCACACATCAACTAGCACCAGCCACCATCCAATCAAAGTGTCTCTGGACAACATTATCCCACCTCTGTTAGTTCTATGATTCGTTGATGAATAAGTAATTTATTATTTTGTCCTGAACAAAGACAGCAGCAGAGGTTAACGTATCAGTACCAAATTCATATACTTCCATTGCTACAAACCGTGCCACATATGAACATTTGCTGCTTTTCCTGCTGCCCCGATTGGTTAAGATTATCCGCAACATGTTATTAAAAGCTAAGGCATCTATCATTGTCAGCGCTGTGAAGACGTAAGCGAAAACGAGAAATGTGAAAAGTGTGTGCGATTTGACCATTTAAATATCTGAAAGTGGAAGCACTGTCCCTTCTGTGAATAGAGGCATGTGGAAAGTCAGCGGTAGAATTTAGAGTTTGACTAGTGGGACACATTTGTCAGGGAGTAAAAGGTTCTTTGGTTCTTTGTTTTGGGCGATTTTGGAAGATTTCAGTTGCTCCTTAACTTAGATTCAGTTACAAAGTCCGGCAACACTGCTCAAAAGACTTGCATGACCTTAATTTGCTTAATAACATAACTCGCCCCAGGGTGAAGCTGCACGCCAGTTTGTGGAAGTGCTCTATCATTTGAAACAAATTGATTTGATTTGTTATTATGGGGGAAAAACCTAACTCATCACAAATACATTCCACAGTTGTCCAAACATATTTTAAAATCTTTTAAAAATGAAAAAGACCTCAGCTGAAACTTGACTCCCGTCTAACGTCAACTTCGGGGGGGTGGTTCCACAAAACTAGAAGTTACACTGTAGCTGATCACCGGGTTAAGCTGTCTTCTATTAGCCACAGTGTCAGTTTAAATAACGGGTTTCGTAGAATCCTACAAATGCATTAGAGTTTCCGGAAGGTCGGGCTGAAAACAAACAATCAGCAAATGGCCCTGGACCCTGGACTGCACAGCACCCAACCAGCTGTCCATTTCCTTTGGCAGACACAGAAGGACGGAGAGACATTGAGCCGTGGGGCAGTGGGAAGGGGTGAAATGAAATAAAGGAATAAAGGGAAAAACTGACCCAGCGCACTCTTGGTGGACCTGAGAGAGGGTGGTACTGTGTACACGGATCTTTTCTCTCCCACGTCTGGGTACCGAGGCTGGTAGACGCTGAACAAGTGAAACAAGCAATGACCCAGTCTCTGAATCACCGCTGTTTTCGTAACGGGCTCTCACTGGGTTAAAAGGCCAGAGGGAGCAGCCTGATGAGCTGCTGGAGACAGATGACGAAGGAGTAGAAGCATCTGGAAGCCCTGTTGTCTGCGGTGTGCGGCGGGGAATACCAACTTAAACCAAGTGCCAAATATCATCATCGCTCAGATAGTAATAATATCGTTACAACTGCATTAATAACGATAACAGTTCATGTCTCAACATTAAGTGCGTGTTTGACCATCAGATTAATACGTGTTTCTTTCATGGTTTGATTAATACTTTGTTCGTTTTTTGTTCGTTTTTTTATGCTTTAAGCATATAATTGCTCTACGCCCTGTTCAGTCACACCTGAAAAAGAGGGATAGATGGGCCAGGCTTACTAGTGATGGAAAAAAAGCCCTTCCACACACGGAGAACACTCATTGCCTTTGCGGAGCCAATTTCATTTCTCTTGGCTGAGCGCAATTCAATTAAAGTTAACCGCCAGTCCCCAATTCCGGCAGCGCCCTGGGGAATAGAAAAAAAGAGAGGTTTCGACTAATACGTGCAGAGCCAAGCCTATCTATGGTTATCTTTCCTATCATGGAAAGAATTATTGTTATTATTTAGCACCAACGAGCCATCCATCTGTGCGTTGTGCCTTTCAATGTTATGGCAGTTTCAAGGCTCATGAACTAAATCATTACATGAGCCCATTCAAGTCAAGATTTTCAATCATTCGCTGAATCAAATATCAATATGGGCAGCCATCTTGTGGGAGCCATTGCGTCCGATTATCACTCTGCACGGTACAAGTACAGAATTACAAAGCCACTTTAGGCAACCTGGTGCACGAATGGTTTAATGATCACCAGGACAAAGTCAAACATCTTTCGTGGCCACCCTAATCACCAGATCTAAAAATCATTGAACCTGTATGGGAAGTTCTGGAGTGTAGAGTGCGAAAAATAATTCCACCTTCTTCATCTCTTGAGAGACTGGATTCTTTGCTTCTTGAAGAATTGTCCAATATCTCATTATGAACAGTTTAATACTTGTATAACATATAATATAAGTCTTACAAGATTGCTGGAAGTGGTTCGGAGGGAAAAGGGCGGCCCAACACCTTATTAAATACCCAACACCTTATAAATATCCTTATATTGCTTAATGCTTCCATTATTTTGTCTACCACTTGTTCATTTTTCATCACCGAAACGATAATCGATATGGTATATGATAATCTCTTTGTAAAAGAAAATGGAGGCTAATAAAACAGAATGAATTGATGCAATAGGATGAGCACCATAAACTATTTCCTTGAGAAATTGCATATGCATATGATAAGAAACCCTGATTCGAAAACTCGTTTAACAAGGACAAGGATAT
>JAOYSI010001092.1:0-17470 GCA_025775065.1 Hiodon alosoides
CACTTACTCATATTTCTTCTTTTTATCACCCATTTAATTGCTTTGCTGCTCCGCGGCCGGGGCCCCCCCCCCCCCCCTGTGTGTGAAACAATGAGCTGTCCTTTTAAAGTGTATGTTTACTTCAAACATCCTATTGCATTTATAAGTTTTCAGCACAATACTGAAAGAATTGGAATACTAGGAAAATACTGCAAAACGGCACTTTCAGCCGTGTTGACCTTGTGTTACGTTTTTACATCTCTCTTACATTTCCTTTATTTCTTGTCAGTTTCCGTGGGCTTTGAGTACGAGACCTGCTCCAGCCTGATCCTGTGGGAGAAGAGGACAGCCTTGCTTCAGGGCTGCGAGCTGGAGCCTTCCCACCTGGGGGGTTGGTCCCTGGACAAGCACCACATCCTTAACACTCGCAGCGGTACGAGCATCTCCGCAGTGTCCAACTCTTTAGCCTCACAGTTGAGCACATTTCTACAATCACATATCCTGTGTTATGGCACGGTCACATTTTCTCCAGCTGCCTTTACATTAGAATTTTTCGCAATACATGCATTTATCAATTTCGTATAATTTAATTGCTTTCGTGTCTCAGCGGGCTACGAGACCAATAAGATCTGCACCCAAGTCCCAACTCATTTCACAGCTCAGTGGTTATCACCTTTCTACACCCAGAGAGTATCATTATACACAATCATAGTCACTTTACCCTGCAACATGGCAATGCTATTCAGAAATATAAAAAAATATGAAAGGGAGTCAAATAATAATGTAAATTATCTATGTAGACAAAACGGTTTATTCCAGAAACATAAACAGGATCTATTTTTCCATGTAATTACCTCCAACCTTAACACATTTATTAGAGCGACTGGCAAGCTTTTTGATTACAATTGTTAAAAAACATAGTTTAGGTATGTATTAATTAGTTATTAGCTATTGAATCCCTCTCATAAAACCAAAATTCCTAATCATCAGTCTGCCTTCCTCCAACTTAAATTAAGGCACAAAACGCTAAGGAAACAAAACAAGATTTAAACGGCTTGGCCTTTGCAAATTATTCTGTTGCTTCCTCTCCTAAAGTATCAGTAAATGAGAATTAGAGCTCAGTTAATATATTTAAATCAACCATTTAATCAAAGTATATATCACAGCATTAAAAATAAAAAAAAATGTAAACAACCAAAACAGCAGCACTGGTGATATACTTGAGTAAATGAATTAATTGTTTAAAAAGTGATTTTAATGCAGATAAATACATTTTCTCTTAATGTTCAGTGTTTTCTCCCATCCTTCATTGTGCATTTGGGATTCTGAAAGGTTTTTATAAAAAAATATTCCCTCTTCTACAGGGATCTTGCACAAGGGTAGTGGAGAGAACATATTTTTGTCACAGCAGCCACCTGTCATCACAACCATCATGGGAAATGGGCGTCGCCGCAGCGTCACTTGTCCAAGCTGTAACGGGGTGGCCGGCGGGAACAAGCTCCTGGCCCCGGTTGCTTTGGCAACGGGAATAGATGGCAGCCTTTATGTGGGAGACCTCAACTTTGTGCGCAGGGTGCACCCATCCCTCAATACAACTGCTATCCTGGAGCTTAGGTGAGCAGAAGGGATCCTTAAAGGTCTCCAGATGAGTAGGTGAGCGTAGGTGAGCAGAAGGGATCCAGGTAAGCTTAAGTGAACAGGTTAGCAGAAGGGATCCAGGTGAGCTTAAGTGAACAGGTTAGCAGAAGGGATCCAGGTGAGCTTAAGTGAACAGGTTAGCAGAAGGGATCCAGGTGTTTGGGGGAGGATTCTGGGATCTCTGGAGTTCGCTGAAAAGAAAAGAGGTAATGAGTAAAATTTATCACTGATGAAGAAAAAAATCTTGCTACGAAGGCTGGCTCTGTTACAAGCTAAGGGACTGTCCCAAAAGGCAAATATAAAAGTGTCTAAAAGTGTGAGATAATTTACATGCCAACACTCATCATGTCGCCTGTCTCTCTAAACCATCCAAATCGTGAATACCTCAGCCCTATTCGAGGGTTGAGGCAACCTTTACACTGGTTTTGAATTTTTTACTTCAAATACTTGCTTTAATTTCTTTGTCAGCCCCTTGGTCTTCCTCTATTTGTATACATTAACAGTGTTTTCTTTCTTTTTGGCTTTCAAGAAATAAAGATTTTAGACACAGGTAAGGTCTAACATTTATAGTATAACAACAGTTATAGTGTTAATGAGGGAATAATAGTCATAAATGAAACCTTGCATATTATGCAAGATCCATGGAGATTAGTTTATATTATCATTTATTATTAACACATCTAGACATCCATATATAATTGCTATTATAAATGTTTACCATATAAATCTATTTAAATTTGCATTCTGTTGCGATGTATTTATTTCAGTTGTTAAATGAATTAAATGAGTTCTCTTTCAGGCCTTGTCAAATAACATGAAAAAAATCAGTGTTGTTCAGTAGTAAAATACAAGTAGTTTGTTTTTAACATGCTTTGTCTTACACTTTCTTTCCACAGCAACAACCCAGCACACAAATATTTCCTGGCAGTGGACCCAGTGTCCGGGGCCCTTTTCCTCTCGGACACAAACGCCCGCCAGATCATCCGCGTGCTCTCGCTGAGCGGGACTCGGCCTCTGTCAGACAACGCAGAGGTGGTGGCTGGGACGGGGGAGCAGTGCATGCCTTTCGACGAGGCTCGCTGTGGTGATGGGGGAAAGGCCGTGGAGGCCACGCTGATGAGCCCAAGGGGTGAGATTTGTTGGGGGGGGCAGGGTCAAGTTTTGCCACTTAGAAGGCCCAAAAGATAGCCGTGGCTATAATCTAGGACTTTACTGCTGACCAGCTGTCGCTGAAAGACCCTTTATGCTACTTTCACTAAAAATGCTATCTTTTCTGTCTTCTCTCTTTGGGAAATGGTGGTACATAAAAAGCCTAAACGTTATTTGGCATTTGGTTCAAGGTTGAATTGAGAAACGGAGCGCTTTTAATGTTCAGAGTGGCCTTTCCTCTGAACGCCTGTCAGTTACTGTGAAAAATATTATTACCTGTCATCTGGGCAGAATGTGCTTCTTTCAAAGCTCTCTATGTTGCCCTGGTAACACATCCTTTAAAATCTGCCTTCAAAGGAGAAGGCAATTGGTTGTGACAATTGGCTGACGTCCAACAAATTCCCCTTCAAATTAAACTGAAAGATCACATAGTTTACACATGGTTTTGCACGTAGTTAACTGCAGTAGTCTAAGAAATCTCGCATTACGTGATCCTTAGAAATAAACTGTAAAGTGACATTCCAGCTCTCAGTCTCAACAAAAGAGAAGCGGCAGTGGTACGGTCTATGAACAGAACTTACACCTGCTCCGGCACCAGGCTGTCAAATTTACACATTAAGTAGTTTGAGGAGCATAAGTGTTAGACTATATGGTTTTCCGACAACGGTGGTCTAAAAGGTTTGTTTTTTTCTGATGGACCACCTAGATTTTTCACCGATCGAAAGTCCAAGGGACAGATACAGCCACGAACATTAAATTCTGTCACCTGCATTTCTTCATCATTTATAGAGCATGCTCACATAAGACAGAAACAATAAAGGCATTGTTTTCTTCTATAGGAAGAGCAAGTGAGTGCTTATTAGTGCCTCTCTTTCCTCTTAGGAATTGCTCTGGACAAGAATGGGCTGATGTACTTTGTGGATGCTACTATGATTCGCAAAGTGGACCAAAACGGCATCATTTCCACATTACTGAGAACCAATGACCTCACTGCTGTGCGACCCCTCAGCTGTGACGCCAACATGGACGTCAGCCAGGTGGGAAATAACTGCATGCTGGGAGGTCAACCTTCAACTCTCTCCTCCTCCACCCTCGTGTATCATGTTACATAAAGATGGTAGTTCAAGGTAGACACTATTTTAGTACTGAATAGCTGCAGTTAATGAAAACGTACGGTGTACAGTTAACAGGATAGCCACTTGCAATGAAACATACTTGAGATGATACATCACTTGCAATGATGGATACTTCGGTATGCAGGTACGTCTAGAGTGGCCAACAGACCTGGCCGTGAACCCCATGGACAACTCGCTCTACGTACTGGAGAACAATGTCGTCTTGCGCATCACCGAGAACCACCAAGTGAGCATCATCGCTGGGCGGCCCATGCACTGCCAGGTGCCCGGCATTGACTATTCCCTCAGCAAGCTGGCCATTCACTCAGCGCTGGAGAGTGCCACCGCCATCACCGTTTCGCACGCGGGTGTGCTTTATATCGCCGAGACAGATGAAAAGAGGATCAATCGCGTGCGGCAGGTCAGTGCCAGCGGAGAGATCTCCCTGACAGCCGGTGCTGCCTCCGGCTGCGACTGTAAGAACGAAGTTAGCTGCAACTGCTTTGCCGGTGATGAGGGTTACGCTGTGGACGCCAGCCTCAACTCGCCAACCTCGCTGGCCGCATCACCGGACGGCACGCTCTTCATTGCGGACCTCAACAACATCCGCATCCGTGCCATACACAGCAACCGGCCAGGCCTGCAGCCCACAGGAAGGTACCAAGTGGCCTCTGCCCGGGAGCAGGAGCTCTACCTGTTCGGTGAAGATGGGCTGCATGCCCAGACGGTTAGCCTGATCACGGGCAAGCCTCTCTACAATTTTACATATGGACCAGAGGGCGAACTGGCCAGTATCACAGACAATAGCAACAACACAGTTCTGGTGCGTCGAGACGGAGCGGGGCAGGGTGGTCCAGGCCTGTTACGCCTCATCCTGCTGCCAGAGAACCAGGTGGTGATGCTGGGGCTAGACCCTGCCGGTAGTCTGCGCTCGGTCTCTGCGTTCAACCAGGAGGTGGCACTACTGAGCTATGCTGGAAACGCCGGCTTGCTGGCCTCCAAGGCAGACGAGACTGGCTGGACCACCTTCTATGAGTAAGTGTGTGTGTGTGTGTGTGTGTGTGTGTGTGTTTACTTTCATTGAAATGCAAAGATTTAAAAACAATGACCTATCAGTATGATATTAAAACAGTGTATAAGGAGAGCAGCATTTGTGCACATATATTACCCAGCACCTGGCAATTTTGGTGAAGAGAAAAAGTCAATACTCATCTGTGCAAAAGTCACAAATGTAGTCTTTAAAGTTATAAAAAAGGTTTTAGATGTCCAAACGTTCATTTTCTGAAAGAATAAGAAGGAATTCTGCCAAAGATGGTATGGTCTCCACAGAGCCTTGATCTCAACATCATCGAGTATGTTTGTGATTACACGGACAGACAGAACAAACAAATCCAACAAAGCACAATCTCTTAACAGAAACCACCCATTTTGGGAAATTTTACTGTTTAATTGAACATTAAAAACGGGCAAAACAAGGGACATAAGCAACTTTGAGCATGGTATGATCGTCACGAGAAACGGCCTGAGCTATTCACATGACATGACGGCGTCTAGGCGTGCAACAAACAAAGTGCATCCAGTCAGTGGCAGTCTTGTGGGCAGAAACGTCTCGTTGATGAGACTGAAGGAGAATCAACAGTGGTGTGCAGAACGACATCTCAGAATGCACAACTTGTTGGTCCTTGTCACGGATTGGCTATTGCAGCAGGACCAAATCATGCCCTTTATTGTCCTTCAAAAAATGTGTATCGCGTATGGGTGGAGATAGGGGAGTGAACTGTTATCACATGACCACAAAGACCTACTTCAAAGTACATCGTACGTTGAACACATAGTCAATCAATGTCCACTTTGACTTAAAATCTGCATGCAAAATATCAATCATTTTCAGTAAGCTCCTGGAGAGTTATGGAGCGGAGTCGCATTCAGTATGCATTCAGTTATATTTGAATGTTCTTCTCTTTGTGATCACCGTGTTCCAATATGTTTAGAATATGTTCTCACTCTCCCTGCTACGTCTCATGATCCCATCTGTGACTTTGCCGTTACATTCCGCTCTTACATTTTTAAAGCAACAGTGCTCTATTAAAATCAACCTGTCTACCTTTGTGATGAATGTAAGCAATCTGAAAACATTAAACATTAATACTTGCATTAATACTGCTCTGGTTCACGATATCCCTCACAAATTAAATGATACGGGCAGGATATGACTTGGTCATGGCAAACAGACAGTGGAAAGTGACACATGCACATTCACAAGTACAGGCACACTGTTGAAAGAACAAGATTGTCTATGGAGGGTATGGTCTTGCAAAATAAGAATTACAGAAGGTAAGCAAAATATTGTCAACAATACAAGCCCTTATGCACATATATAAATATTTATTGTAATTATTATTGGTAGTAGTAATTTTTCCCTGGGCATCTAAAGCTGTCTGTGTTTTGTTTATTTGTATTTTGTACACCGTTTTTTTGTGGAGTAATAATTTTCTCAATGTACAAGTAAATTACATTCTGATGATGGTTTAACAAAGGTAAATAATGTCTGCTTAATAATGTGAGTAGGGTAAAATTAACATTCACGTTAATAAGAGCCAACAAGATCAAGTGGAATTATTTCAGCTTTTACATGCAAGTGTGACAGAGCTCATTGTGAACATACCCTACAGTGATGGCAGTCCCTGGAGTGGAAGACTAGAGTATGATTGGTGCCTCGAGTTAGGGACTTCAGTCTTTGTTCTTTCTTGTCCAGACAGACCCATAGACAGGCTCATGGGGTGGTTGTATTCATTTCTGCCCAGAGTTCACTTTTAGTTTAATAAAGCATTCTTGGCTTTCAGGTGAAACAGGCAAAGTGGATTGATCACGTATATATGTCCACTTATAAAATAACTGAATGCCCCGGGGTTTAAAAGATATCTCCATCACAGAGTGTTAACGGGGACATTATAAATACCACCGAGCCCTTGAGCCATCCCATTTACTCTCCACAAAATATGGGTCAGGCCAACAGAGGAATAAATGTAAAAACATGTTTTTCAACTTATGTTTCTAAGGATTGTGCGCACTAAAATACTTACATATTATTTTATGCAATTTACTTCAGATCTGAAATTTGTCAAACTGATGCAGTACTTTAAGTCTCCACTGCTTTTTTTTGACCACTAATCTTTGTGCATGTGCACATTCTGCATTGGGAACTATGACTTTACCATCTTTTCTGATGATTCGACATTTCACACATATTCATCAAACACATCACAACAGGATTCAACTTAAATGGCTTTATACATGAAAGTCACCCATACCTCAAGCACCCAAATTTCCAGTCTATCCCTCCCCTAGCCTTTTTACTGTTGGCCCTCTTTTAATTGCATGTACCTGAGTGTGATATAATTAGTAAAACCACACTCAGGTGCACAGTGAGGTTCTAGCTGTAAGTGTGACCACAGAGATTGGTTGTCCATATATTCAGATTATGAGGGCATGGTTCCTGGCAGCGTGCTACATGCAATAATAAGTTATTGTAGCTTTTAAGTTGTATTTATTTCATCAGGTTGCAAGCTCATTTTGCTACAATATTGAATAAAAGGTATATGAAAAATATTCCTAAAATATAGAGTCAATGTGTAATTTATGATAAGAGGATATAGCCATAGTTTTTTTGTGTGTGTCAGGTAACAGTTTCTGTACAAGTTGTTATTCATTTCACGCCTCACCGTAACAGTAACATAATTCCAGCTGCTAGCTTCTGATAAAAAATCTAATTTATGTCAACTCTTATCATTTAAAGAGATGAAAATTCTTAGCTGAACCACAGATAAGCTTGGGAAAGTTTTAATCAATTTAAATTCTTTTGAGTTTTGCAAATTTCCCATCAAATTCAACAAAGCATAGTTAAATTAAATTATAGCAAATTAAGCAAATTAAATGTACCTGCCCATGATGGCCCACAAAGACATTCCATTCTCCAGTTCTGTTTGCTGACTTCCCAGCACATAATATATACTTCGGAGATCTTTCAAACAAACTTCAATGTCATCACGGTGGCTCGACTGAGCACATTCCCCTCTCTGTCTTTATAAAAAACTTTATCACTGATTAAATTTTTTTTTTACTTGATTGAATTTTGAGAGCGGTGACCTAGCTACACATTCAATTTTTATAAATGTGTTACTACCTTGTTTTTCATCTTGAAATAACCAAAATTCCTCGCTTTTCTCTGTCCAGACCTGAATCTCCTTGCCTAAACTGAGAAAGTCTCCCTTTGTTTCCCGCACCCTACAGATATGATGGTGAGGGTCGACTGACTAATGTCACCTACCCCACGGGCGAGGTCATCGTTCTGCGCTATGAAATTGAGCATTCCATCAACATTGACATTGAGAGCTCAAACAGAGAAAATGATGTCACCATCATCACCAACTTGTCATCTGTGGAGGCATCGTACACAGTGGTGCAAGGTAAATACATACATTCCTTTTGGCCACCCATCCCTTACAGACCTACAGACTACTGTCTCTATGTCACCTGTCCACCTGCTGAAGGCTTGCTGTCTGTCAAACCGCTCCATGGGGCTAAAACACATTTTAACCTCAGGTCCATGTATTCCGAAATAAACTAAACAGCGGTGTCAAACAACATCAACCTTCTCAAGACTCTTTTTAGATTGTACATTGGTTCCCCCAGCATGGAGGTATCTTGTATGCTTGATTGCGTGTCATTGATTACTCTGGATTGTGAGATTGACTACTCTTTCTGGTGGTTCATTAGCTCAAGTCCTGTTTGAACCCCAGCAGGGGTGTCAGTTAATCACTCCTGATTGTGAAGCAAACGAGTCCTTGTGAGGACTCACAAATTCACCCGAATTGCTATGAGTAAACTCATCGTCACAAAACTGTTGATGAGTTCAAATCAACGACATAGGCTGTAGAATATGGGCTGAACATTACTTTATGAATGATCCAGGTTTGGGTAACTTTTTGTCATTTCTTAATCTTAAAATATTAAATCAGCTTTATTATGTGTTAACGATTGAGGTTCACTGTCGCTAGTCAGTAAGCAAATATAACTGGCCCTAGAGATGTTTTTTAGGTCTAACATGATCCACAACTACGGAATAAAACCTGTGTTATATTGATGACATCTGCTGGTGGTTCATTGGGTCATTAGCTCATGAACCTTATGAACCACAGCAAGTGGTTTATTAGCTAATGACCCTGATCAACCCCAGCAAGAGTCCTTTCGAAATGATTGAGGTTTCTCAAATTAGCCCAGAATTACCATGCGCAGTCGTGCCCCTCACTTATTCAAAGGGTGGCCATTTATAATTTTGGATAAGGTTTATTGATTTTAAGTAATATGTTTAAAATGCAGATTGAAGCCAATATATTTCATCAGTGCTGATGCTCTCCAAGGAGCTGGAACAGTCTGACAACGTTTTTTTAATTTATTTTAAGAACATAATATGTCTGTGACAGGCTGGCATTGCCTGATAAAAATGTGTCCATCCAAACCAGTAAGCTTAAAATGCAGAACTGTATTTGATATAACACAAATTAAAATCTCATACTCATACACCCGTTTTCCAGTGAAACTGATGACAATAGCTAGACTAAAGAAGATAATCGAAAATGACCCCATGATCTACCGGGTACAATGCCCAAGAAGAAAGTTCAATATTAAGCTCAAAATATCCTCATCCAAACATAGCATATAAACACACCCCCCCCCCCCCCACACACAATATAAAAATCTACATTAATAAAAAAAATGTAAATGTCCCATGGCTCAGATTAATACACTCACATTAATATTAATTAATAAATACTAATATGAATTTCATTATGCTTCAATTTCCATGTCCCCATCTCTGGATTACTTTGACCTCCACTACAGGTAAGACCCTAGAAAATCTTTTCAATTTAATATTTTACGCTCATATAATTGTGTAAGATGTTGTGTAAAAGACATTGTCTTCCTCAATTTGGTATCTTGCATATTGTGCTTTTTGTAATGATTAACGCTGGTAGAATGCCTGCATACTGTCACATTAACGCCTTTTCTGTTTTTAAATATATTTTTAAAAACTGTTCTGAATAATTTAGTGTATGGTTTGTTCACGTTTGTGATATATAGTGAACTGCATGGTCTTTTTGTAAGGCAAGCCAAATGATCATTTATCTTTAAATCGTTAACAGATATTTTTAAACTAAAAACCGCTTCAGTTTATTGAATGAAATACATTCAACCAATAATAAAGCAACTTGCACTTTCTTAAAATCAGGTCAATTCATGTTTAATGGTATCTGTGGACAGAGGTTAAACAAATCTAATCACTACTGAATATCTCTTTATAATTTCTCCTTGGTTGCCCTCTGCAGACAAAGTTCGCAACATCTACCAGATTTGCCACAATGGTTCGCTGCAAGTGTTGTATGCCAACGGGATGGGCATCAGTTTCCACACCGAGCCCCACATACTGGCCGGGTCGGTCAGCCCCACCATTGGACGGCGCAATATCACACTCCCCACTGACAATGGACTCAACTCCATTGAGTGGCGGCTCCGCAAGGAGCAGACTAAGGGCAAAGTCACTGTGTTTGGCCGGAAACTGCGGGTGAGTAAGACCTTTCTCAGTTTGTGTTGCCAAGATTGCCTGCGTCTTATATTGTCGACTGAAGAGACAAAAGGAGAATATTATCAATATTATTCATACCTTTGCAGACATTTTATTTAGTTTGTGGAATCAGTATTCATTAACCAGACTTTAGCCCTCGGGGACAGAGATTTATATTGTATGGTCAGGGTGCATGTTGCTAACATGTTTCCTATCCTAACATGTCAGGCTCACGGTAGGAACCTCCTCTCCATCGACTTTGATCGCAACACACGCACTGAGAAAATCTACGATGACCATCGGAAGTTTATGCTACGCATCATGTATGACGCCCAGGGGCGCCCAGCCATGTGGCTACCCGGCAGCAGCCTGGCCGTAGTCAACGTCTCCTATTCCCCCACGGGCCAGCTGGCGGGTCTGCAGCGAGGGAGCATGAATGAGAAGACAGAGTTTGACACCCTTGGACGCATCCTGTCCCGCTCTTTTGTGGACGGTAAGGTGTGGACCTTCAGCTACGTAGACAAGGTAAGCTATCCGTTTCACAAGAGATAACACGGGTATGTGACTGTAGTGTAATAGTTTTTTTTGCTACTTTCTTCCGTTAACCACCTTACTTTGATTCAGTATTGCTTTAACATCCTGACTGTGGCGCCTCCTTCTCTTTTACAGTCCATGGCGTTGCTTCTGCAGAGTCAGAGACAGTACATATTTGAGTTTGACTCCCCTGGCCGTGTCACTGCAGTCACCATGCCCAGCTTAGCGCGGCACACTATGTCCACCCACGTATCCATCGGCTACATTCGCAACATCTACAACCCCCCTGAAAGCAATGCCTCAGTCATCCACGACTTCGCCAGAGATGGCAGGCCCTGGGCCGTTTTCTACCTGGGCACTGGCAGGCGAGTCCTCTACAGGTATAGCAAGCTGGCCAAGCTGTCCGAGGTCCTGTACGACAGCACTGCGGTCACCTTCGGCTACGATGATAGCGCTGGTGTGCTGAAGATGGTGAACCTGCAGAGCGGCAGCTTCTCCTGCATTATTCGCTATCGTAAGATGGGCCCACTAATTGACAAGCAGATGTACCGGTTCTCGGAGGAGGGCATGGTCAATGCCCGCTTCGACTATACTTACCACGATAACAGCTTCCGCGTTGCCAGCATGAAGTCCGTTATCAGGGAAACTCCTCTGCCTGTCGACCTCTATCGCTACGACGAGATCTCGGGCAAGGTAGAGCACTTTGGCAAGTTCGGCGTAATCTATTACGACATCAATCAGATCATCACGACAGCTGTCATGACTCTCACCAAGCATTTTGACACTCACGGGCGCATCAAGGAGGTGCAGTATGAGATTTTCCGCTCGCTCATGTACTGGATGACGGTACAGTACGACAACATGGGCAGGGTCATAAAGCGGGAGCTGAAGATTGGGCCGTACGCCAACACCACGCAGTATCGGTACGAGTATGATGGTGACGGGCAGCTCAGCGGTGTCAAGATCAACAACTGGTCCGCCTGGCGTTACAATTATGACCTGAATGGCAACCTGCACCTACTGAATCCGGGCAACAGTGCGCGTCTCTTACCCCTGCGCTACGACCTGCGCGACCGCATCACCCGACTGGGGGACGTTCAGTATCGCCTTGACGAAGATGG
Source organism: Hiodon alosoides (assembly GCA_025775065.1). Classification (NCBI taxonomy): domain Eukaryota; kingdom Metazoa; phylum Chordata; class Actinopteri; order Hiodontiformes; family Hiodontidae; genus Hiodon; species Hiodon alosoides. The sequence continues at coordinate 12,159 of JAOYSI010001092.1, forward strand.
GTTCCTGAGTCAGCGAGGCTCGGACTACTTTGACTACAACTCGAAGGGGCAGCTGGTGCGCGCTTATAGCCGGGTGCCCGGGGGCTGGCATGTACAGTACCGCTACGATGGACTGGGCCGACGCGTCTCCAGCCAGACCCGCCAGGGCAAGCACTTGCAGTTCTTCTATGCAGATCTCAACCACCCGACCCGCGTCACCCATTTGTTCAACCACTCAGGCGCCGGCATCACCTCCCTCTACTACGATCTGCAGGGACACCTGTTTGCCATGGAGGTGAACAGTGGGGAGGAGTACTACATTGCCTCGGACAACGTAGGCACACCACTGGCTGTCTTTAGCGGCAATGGCCAGATGATCAAACAGCTGCAGTACACAGCGTTCGGGGAGGTCTATCATGACTCCAACCCTGAGTTTGAGCTGGTGGTGGGCTTCCACGGGGGACTCTATGACCCGCTCACCAAGCTGGTGCACTTCATGCAGAGGGACTACGATGTGCTGGCGGGCCGATGGGCTGGTCCAGACTATACCCTCTGGTCCAAGATGGCCAAGGAGCCAGCTCCCTTCAATCTCTACATGTTCAAGAACAACAACCCACTCAGCGACATGCTTGACATAAAAACCTATGTCACAGGTAGGAAGATTACACACAAAGAACGAGGTCACAAAAGCATGCATAAGGGTGGTAAGAGGGTAGGGAAATTCTGAATGAAGGATCCAGGTAAGTTGGGTAAATGGAGTAGTGTCATACATACAGCATGGTTTACTGGTTTACTGATTCCAGGAAGAAGAGTTAACATTGCTTCAGTCTGGCTCACAAGGATATTTTATACACTTCTAAACCTAAGATACAGGTTTTTGGTACATGTGTTTACATGTATAATATACATTTATTAACACTATCTACACTACTCTGCAATCCAAGTGCTGAAGGCTGTTTCGACTTCTACAAGTCTAATGATGAACTCTCTGATACCATATACCTGTCAGTATCATTGTTAAACCTCACATGTAACCGTCTCCGTGGTCATGATGTTCATCACAGTCTGTCCTCAGCTCTAATCTTACTTCAGTCTACCACGAGACACGCGGGACGGACACGGAGCACTAATAAGAAGTCAACAGGAGAGATAGAGTTCATCCCTAATTGTGCTGTTATTCTATGTCCTTTTGACAAAGGAAAACCAAAAGAATATTCTGAAGACACAGATGAAGCAAAAACAAGGCCTACATGAATACACTTAACATGGTTGGAAATGGCAACCCCCTGCTTGGGTCTCAAAGTTATAGGCAGAAATTAAAAGGCGTTGTGTATAGTTATTACGTTTATTTCTCACTGTCGATTTTTTAGATGTGAAGAGTTGGCTGGTGATGTTCGGCTTTCAGCTGAACAACATCATACCTGGCTTCCCCCAGCATTCCTTGAATTTTCTGGACCCACCCTACGAGCTGCTTGCCAGCCAGAGATGTGAGAATGCACAGGTAAGCTCCGTTTCTATAACAGAACTGTAGTCCACAGCTGATTTGTGAAGTGCCAATGAAACATGGTAAACAGCCTTGATTTTGGGAATTGAAAATAGAGTGCACGGTGGTAAATTTTGACTTCTCACCCCTAATCCTGTGCCATTTCTGCAGTTGTTTACTGGGGTGCAGCAGGCAGAGGAACGGCACAGTCAAGCCTTCATGGCGCTGGAGGGGCAGCTTCTGAACAAAGACCGTCGAGTCAGGCTAGACAAGCCCGGTCACTTGTTTGGTACCAGCGTGCCCATCGTAGGCCAGGGCATGATGCTAGCGGTGAAGGAGGGGCATGTGGTGACAGGTGTGTCAAGCACGGCCAGCGAGGACAGCCACAAGCTGGCCCTCATCCTCAATGGCGCCATCTACCTAGAGGGTACGCACTACACACAGGATGGCTGTGACTGCCACTTCTTTGCCAAGGTGGGCCTGGCGGATGACGACCTGCTAGCGTTGGGTCTGAGCAGTGGCCGCACGACCCTCAAGAGCGGTGTTAACGTGACGGTCAGCGGGCGTACGCGCTGGGGCACCACAGTGGAGTTCCGTGGGGCAGCACTGTCCCTAACCGTGCGCTATGGGCAGTTGCTGGATGTAGTGGACAAGGAGCGCTCCCGCCTACTGGAGCTGGCTCACCAGAGAGCGCTGTCAGCCGCCTGGGCCAGGGAGCAACAAAGGATGATGGAAGGGAAGGATGGGAGCCGGATGTGGACCGATGCGGAGCGGCAACAGCTCCTCTCCACTGGGAGAGTGCAGGGCTACGACGGGTATCACATCCTGCCAGCAGAGCAGTATCCCCAACTGGCGGACAGCAGCACCAACATTCAGTTTCTGGGACAGAGCGAGATGGGCAAGAGGTAACAGAGCAAAGCCTCCTTCTGACTTTCCTCTCCTAAGGAGAATAAATGGTGTCACACACAGAAAGCTGCAAGAACTTTAAAAAGAATCAATATCAGCCAAATCAGTCAAACTATCTGCAAAGGGTCTTCAAAGGATTTTAAAATACTGATAATTGTTTCAAGCAACAACGACAAAAAAAAACTTTTTCAAAAAATTGAAAAAAAAAATGCCCTTTTTAAAAAAGAAAATATTTTCACCCATTTTTTTGGGTTTGTGGTGAGAAAAACCATTGGAACATTATAAACCAGGGATTTTGGCCATTAGAGAATCAAACCTAAAAGAGTCACAGTCTAGATAGATCAGAAACAGCAGCAAATGATAAAATAGACAAAACAGTTAATTTCTGCGTCTCAGGCTTCTCATACAATGACACAATAAAGTAACCATTCAGGCAACTCCATGATAAATGAAGTTCTTTAAAAACCATAAAGTAAAAGGAAACTTTTTTTCAAGTAATAAGAAAATGGTGGCTGTTTTCGCAGTAATTATTCTCATACATCGTTTAATTTTGACAACACAATTGTTTTCAGTGACGGTTTCAGTAGAAAAAGTCAATGGCACATCTACAACTGATAGAAAAAAAATAAGTAAAAAAAATAATAATTTTCTTTTTTCTGCTTGTTGACAGTGATTGGCTCATTTGCCTTGATACTCTAAGACAATCATGAGTCATCCGTTAAATAGAAATGATATACATTGGTGGATAAATTCATTTTTCATTGAGTTTTATATCAATTTTCTGGGATGCAAGTTATGGCCAGACAAAATAAATATGTACAGTGTTCTAAAATGTGTTTCTACTTTCAATAAAGTCTTTGAAACTGTGAAACTAAGTTCTAAATATAAACGTTTGTAAGTGTGTAGACCAATCGATATACAGCACAGCAGTTTTCAAACTGATTCCATTTTCTGACAAAGTGGCTTAGATTTGTTATATCAACTTATGGTTGGCATTACTATAATACAGTTTTGGTGGTACTTTTTATGCTAATTTTAATATACGTTTAATTTATTTTGTCGTTTATTGGATCTGTTCATACTGCCCAAGCCTATATAAAGGAATTATCCCAGTTCAATATAAAGTGCCACCTTCTGTCAAGAATTCTGGAATCAGTACAGAGAAATGAACCTTACAATGGGTTGAGAGTTTTCTGGGGTGAAACCTTATACATAAATAAAAATGTTTGATTGTTTTCAGTGTTGTGTTTGACTGTTTAAATGGCTATTTCCTGCCTTTTTTCCTGCAGTTTTTTATTAAGTACTTTGTTTTCAAAATTATTTCTATACAGAGATGCAGATGTACCTCCGTCAAACCACCAAGACAAATAAGACTTTAACTCTTTAAAATACTCTTTTTAACTGTTGTATTTTAAACTGAGCAATAATCTTACATTTTAATTTATAATTATCAAATGTTTATTAGAAATATAACTTTTATTGTATTTTTATCAGGAGTCATACATGAGGTCCTTATTTTTTTTTTGAGCGTTGGTATGATGTAATTATTTTTGTTCCATTCCACATTGACGGAAAGCTTGTGGTATACAATTCAATATATAGATAAAAATATATATATATAAATAGATATAAAGAGTAATTGTGGGTTATTTATACCTGTGGTTAGAACGGGTTTGTTCTGGTTAACTGCCTGGGTATAGTGGGAATTTCCGTCCAGAATTTGCATTTGAAACTTTGATAACACATACCTAAAATATATAGAATTAGCGTAGAGAAGGATCAACTCAACAAACCATGAGACTAACTAACAGACTAACCATACAATAAAACACATAAAGCTAAAATCTTGGACAGACAATCCGGGCTCACACCACACTGGAAATTTAAACTTTCCAACGCAAGAAAGCCACGTACTGATACTTTTTTTTTTTACCAAAACATAAAAGAACTACATAATTTAGTTGTAACACATTTTTTTGAAGATGTATAGTTTCATAAGCAACCCTTATTTACACCTTTGTCAGGGAAGTCTCTTAAACCGACGCCTGAGATGGCATTTTCACTTAGCTGAGCTCTTTCAAACACATTTTAATATCAAACTGTCTTAACTTCAAACAATGCTAACCAAATTATTTAAGTTTGCATTCCAAACATGATGTACTACTTAATTTCAGGGAGCAAAACCTCCCGGTAAGACCATTATGGGATCAGCATGCTCCACAAACAGGAGCAACAGAAAGATCCTCCTCAACCACAGCAGTAATGTCCACGTCTGAATATAGTGACCAAAGAAAGTACATTCTAAACCAGCTCCTACAAATGTAGTCTCTGTGGAATATCTTCATTACCCATCAGAACCAGGAATGGTAAGAACATAAGCAGCAGACAGATTCTCTGAAAGGACCAGTGTTGAATCAACTTCAAATGCCTTTGGTGTCTCACCAGTTACTGGAAAGTTAACTTCTTCCTCATTAGGCAGATTTTCAGCTGGTTCAACAATAGCTGAAGTATTATAGGGGATAACTTCTGATTCTGTATTGCAAAGTTGGTAATGTGACGATATTTTAAAGGTGTATATTATATATATATCGCCCAAGTAGGCAAGACAGACCTAAATAAAATTAAAAAACTGTTTTACGATTGCATAGACAATGAAATGACACAATATTAAAGTAATATTTCAAATGAATATTATGGAAATATATATAGCAAAGCTTTCTTTTACAAACTTAAGGGTCTTCTGTTTGGGTTTTTTTAGAAAAAGGTGAAGTATTTTAAGGCTGGTTCAGCAAAAAGTTTCTGAAAAGTTTTAATACAAATCTTTGTTGAGAATTAGTGTGTTTAATGAGGTGAGATGAATCTTGATACAGTAGCCATGAAACATATAAGATGATAAATTTATGTTCCAGAGAACTTTCAACTGCCAGACATTGTAAGATGAGCC
>JAOYSI010001093.1:0-17468 GCA_025775065.1 Hiodon alosoides
CCCCCCCCCCCCCCCCCCCCCCCCCCCCCCCCGCGGGGGGGGCCCACGCGGCGGGGCGGGGCGTTACCTGAGAGCCGCCTTGGCACATCACTGATGGCGGGAAGCCCGGTGGCGCGAGTAGACGACAAGGGGGTGGTGGAGTGAATGGAGGGTGACGTCATCTGGCTCAGGTAGGGCGTGTAGGGCTGCTCGTAGGACCAGGGGGGCGAGGACTGGGACTGCCGCGGGTCTGAGGGGAGCGAGGCGACGAGGAAAAGTGAGAGGAGGGACGTGCACAGTGCTCCTAAAGTGTTCACCCTTTTCAACTTAATCCTGTGATTCGATCCGTATTTGTTCGAGGGAATGATAACTAACTGCATCTTTGCAAATGCAATGAGGACAATAGGGATTATGATGATGACCGGGTATACTCCAGGGAGAATCTGTTTGCAATGCAAAATCATATTGCTGATAATTTCATATACACTATCATTGCCAATAGAAAATGTTGTTGTTTGCTGGACAGTAAGAAAAAAAGTTTAAACTAAATCTCAATGTCATGAAAAATGATCTACTCCACATAAATCTTGCCGGGGCGAAGTGACCTTTGTAACAGGAAATCAAACTTTCTTTTTTTCCGTGTTTGTTTTTGCTCTACCCAGTGTATTAAAAAAGTAATTTGTATCTATGAAGCCAACTGATAAGCATGCAGCTCCTTCTGATATTTTATTTCCGTTTACTTTGTAATAGTTTTGGATACCGTAAACCGTGCCAAAGACAAAAAGTAGCTATGTGCTGAAATCAGCGCTTATGTTTTAGTTGGGGTGCCTTTAGTTAGCAAACACGGCATCCAAACAAGGCTCTAGCCAGGTCTGTCTTCTTCTCTTCCACTCTCATAAATAAAGGGTCCGCACCCGTAACGCTTCCAGTGGAATGTGAAAAAGCATTTATCATCGGAGTAAATTGTGTTTGCATTTTTGCTTTTTGGTGCTTTTCCCACTCTCAGTTACAGTGGATACTTTTCCCGAAACTATTTTATATCCAAGGAAAGATGCAGCCCAGGAATTCATAGAAGACATTTGGAATTGCTCGCCTCTAAAAGATTTATCTGGTCTTTGTGTGGGCAGAACCAAATTGAAAGTAGCAGTTAGGCCTAAGGGCTCTGGACCTGAGTGTATGTGATTGCAGTTAGCATCCTCCTTTCCTATGCTGAGCAGGACATTTTACTGATGTTATTCTGGAAGAAAATTGTAACATATACTATGCATACAAGCGAATAAGCAGGCATGTATAGTCAAGTAAAGCACTTAAATTATTATGCTTTCAATTGTATTTTGTTTCAGTAACAAATTATCAATTAAGATAACAGTACAAGAAAATTCGTAGTCACAGTGGTTAATAAATATTGTACAGCCTACTTACAATTTAATGGCTAAGCAAACGCTTTTATCCAAAGCAACATACGCAGCTTACAATGTTTACATTCATCCACTTATACATCTGGATATTTTACTGAAGAAATTCAGGTTAAGTACCTCTTGGTTACAATCCTGTCACCTTAACCACTACCCGGCCAGCTGCCCTCCAACTTCTGTTGGAGACATTACTGTAGCAGACTGTACTGTATGAAAAAGCTGCAGCAAACTCTATACAAACATTTTAAGTGACAGAGCGGAGGTAGGTTGATATTAGTTTTCAAGTCAAAAAATGTATGCACATAGTTGGTTTTAAATAGTTGGCATGTATGTATTGTTGTATTTTATGTGTATAGCTAGAAAGAGTAAATATACATTTAGTTAGCTGTTTCGATGGTTTGAAATTTTTTTCCATGACCTACACAACACATTCGTAGCTGCAGTCATACAAAAAATAAAAAAATAAAAAAATTCTAATTCTAATTATGATTATATTGAATAACATTTCATTTTAATCCTCTTATTATGATTACCTCAATTATGATCATCAATACTAGGGTCATAGGCATAGTAACCCTTTTCTCGAAGACATGATGCTGATTGTGAAACTAAAGACATTTTTTTTTTGTTTTATTCTAAAACCGACACTTTTGATCGACCTTTCCTCCAGGGACAGCCACTCTTGAATGAGGGGTTCTCCAAGGACTGAGCGGGGCCAAGATCTTAATTAAAGTACTGACTACCACTGATGATCCGTGAGCCGCCCTTTCAGAATGAACAGTCGCCAGAACACTTTGTGTTCACAAAGATAAACAAGGAAACCTTATGCGGAGGATCCACTGTGGTGCAGACCTCACCTGATATCTGAGACTGCCCTTGCGTGCTGAAGGGGGTTGGCGCTGTGTTGATTGATGGACGGGGACTCTGCGTCGGTACAGCGACCCTCATGGTGGTCTGTCGGAGGCGCTCCAGCTCACTCAGGCGTTCCGAGAACAGTCCAGGCTTTGGAGGGTCCTCCAGCTTCTGTCTGTGTCCTGCCACATAATACCACATAAAAAGGTCCACATAATGACAAAAGTCTCATCATGTTCAGATTAAAATCTGCCATCATTACTGCCATCGGCCATGCAGATTCATTGCTGTTAGTGTTCCATGCTTCTCATTCCCCTCGTGTGAGTTTTTATTTTATTATTGGTGAAAATAAAAGTCAATAAATGATGTGAGTATTCCTTGCACAGTACACACGTACATGACCACTGCCATTGTAACTTTCCATTCGATATTTACCTGTTTATATTTTTTAAATAACACTCGTTGGCAGGGGAGTGGCATCGGACCGCATTTAAGTTGGAAAAAGTCACAAATTATATATAATATATATATCTGTCTCATTAAGATGTGTTTGTTTATGATATGTCAACTTTCATTGAACCAGCCTTAGGCAAAAAGCTTCTCCCTCAATGACCAATGGTTGTCATGGAATTCCTGTGATCTTATACAACGTAAGTTAGAGTCACTTTTGGATGTACAAAAATAAATTAATGGTGCACAGAAGAACACAAGTGTTTAGGTCATAGTTTTGCATCAATTTAAGGGAAAAGGATATATGGGCTTTAAAATGTTATTTTCTCTCTCCCCTCTCTCTCTGAGTGGGCCTGTCTTTCCGGCTCGGTACCTACAAATTGTTGCAAAGTAAACATCAAACAGGAGAGGCGCTCCTGCTGAAACTGGCCAGCGCAGCCAGGATGAAGTGAGACCTGCTGCTATTCCGGAACTGCACTAAACTAAACAGAGCATTAAAGAAAGCCCAAGTGCGTGCTGTATCGGTGGAGCAAGCTCAGAGTTAAGGGAAGGACGCATTGCATCTTCATCCCAGCCGGCCAGATCACAAAAAACTAATCCCAGCATAAGCCTTAAGAATGGATCTAATTAGTATGAACCAACATTGACTTTATGTCGTGCCGTGACTTGAACACGATGCCTTTGGTGCAACAGTACATTTAAAATGATTTCATCGCAGGGAAGAGATGTCTCAGAAGAATGTACCTGGTTTTGTTGTTTCAAAGTGCCATTTCCTCATGCTGTTGACAACATTTAGCAAATAAACCATTAGATGGAAACATATCCAGACCATTGTCAAAAGAAAATATGCTCACTATGTGAAGGCCTCAAATATTTTTGCTCCATCACTTACGAAATTCCACACACTTGCTGCCTCGCAACATACAAGTGCCAGAGGCCAGAAAGTCACCACGACATAAAATATGTGGTTAAACCAAACCACAACCATTCCACAAGTTTGTAACACGTTGTGGTCATGTATTAGTTCTTTGGATCCATGTTAGCTTGGAGGATGCAAAGCCAATGGAGTTGAAAGACAACAGTTCTGAGAGGCTCGTGCAAGTTCAGCAGACTTCACAATTTGACAGCAGAAAAAGTCAATTAAAGCAGAAAATTTAATTGATAATGGGCCTATTAACTTGACAAGCAGACAATAGCTACACCCTTTTAACACTTTTAGCACTGACACTGCTGCCGTTCATTCTTGGATTTTTATTTCAAGAACAAAATAGTTTTGCAGCATTCTGCCCCGAAAATGGCATTATACATTTGTTAAATATATTTGTACTTCAAATGCAGACCGTAAGAACCAATACTGTAGAGACAAAACAGCGGCACAGGCACAGGCAAAGAAAGGGAAACACATTTGTCTAAATTTTATTTCTACAATGTGAGTGGCCTGGGGGTGGCTGGCTTTGTTTTTGTTTTTATGTCTTTCGTTCAATTTTTAGAGGGCAAAACAATGGATTATTTCATATGGCCGTTCAGCACGGGCAGTGTGCAGATTAAGAAAAAAATCGAAAGAAAAACCATCGAAAGGCGAGATGCCCGTCGCCACACGGGTCTAAGGAGGGAGAAGGAGTGTGGGGAGGGGGGGGGGGAGCAAGGGAGGGAGGCAGAGAGCCAGACGGGGGTGGACCAAAGCCAGAAGTCTGTGTGGTCTATGTGTTCCAGGCTTCAGGAAGCGAACCGGGCCAGAGAAGGGCACACACTCTACCAGAGGTCCATAAAACGATTGGCTGTCTGAGAGGCTCAGACACACTTCGACATCACCGAGAAGGCAGAAGTCAAAAAACATGTTTTCCAATAGAAGCAGGCTACTCTATGTTTGCGGCGGAAGATGTTATATTTTTATTTCCCTTCAATAATAATAATAACAATAATAATAATAATAATTATAGCAACAAAAAAAATTTTTTTTAAATGAATAACCTCCCACAAGTTAATTCACTCTTTGGCTTTATTCATAGGCGTCTGGTTTAAAACCTCACACCTACACAACCATGTGTTTGCTTATATGGAAAACCTGGAAACTTAAATATAAAGTTCATGCTATATTACTCAGCTCTCCAAAATATTACTGCCAAAAGTGGGCCCAACTGAGCTTCAAGGGGGTACACCACATTCCATTCCATAGCTTGTGCTGAGGAAGACAATCTTTATCAAACTCAACGCTATCCCTTTAGCCTTGTCGTTGCGCTGCGAACATGGGACCTGAAGCTCCCTGCCAACAGCAACAGCTATATACACTCCTGCATTATGAATACAGTCCTTTCTCGGGGGGGGGTTGATTTATTTTCAGTTGAGCGTGGTGCCCTGGCCAAATACTCATGCTCAACAGTTCTACCCTGTTTCAAATATGGTTGCTTTTATTTACGACTCCTGGCTAGGTGTTTAACCTGTCAGGACATGCGCGTGGTGCAAAAAAAAAACAACAAAAAAACCCTGAGAGTTCACCAGAGAGCACACAATAATTTACTAGGCTAATATTTACTTTTATCAAAAGGTTTCTCTATGCCTCCAAGCTGTGTTATAAATATGCTTTCTGAAGTTGACAAATTAGTATGTTTTCAAGGGGTAAAGCTTGGCTCTCTCATTCATTGCATTGTGTTACATTCAATGATAGTCTGAAAACCCGACCCTGGAAAAGTTAAAACAGGCTCACAATATTTAAGTGATTCAGCATGTGTCTGATTTAATAATCGAAATCTTTTATTATGCAAAGTTAAAACTAACGGAACTAAATTCTTGGTGGATGAGGGTATATGCCACTTAAATCATTGTTACCTAAGCTTAAAGCACAGGAAAATAAAAAAAATAAAAAATAATAAAAAAAAACACACATACAAACATTGCTTCAAGGCCACTCACCGACACAGCATGTTTTAACTAATAACTTACCTTTGTGGATTTGATATAATAATATAAAGTATTGTAAAGCAACTATAGTTCACCAGGTGCTGTTCTAAACTACATTGCTAGGCTTTCAAAACATTTTTAAAATCTTCTCTAATATTACATATGTAGCATTTTCATTTCGAAGCAACATTTTAAAATTTATGTGGGGTTATACATTCTTACAGCTTTGTCTAAAGTATCTCTTTATAAGAAAATAATGACAAGGACAGTGTTTAATTATCATAACTTAAGTGTATATCATTGAGTGAAACATAAAATCAAAATCAGCGGAAGCAGTTTTGCGTGATCACTACACCACACTCAAACTAGTAACTAATCTCTTTTTCGCCTCCCTGTAAAGATGCACACATTAACCGAGTATGTTCTTTCTCATTTGCATCTTATAAAACATCAACAAGTTCAAACTAAGAAAATGTCCAATCCATGTAATCAAAACAGAGGTGAATTTCCAAATCTTTTGGCTCTAAAACCAATAGTTGAAGTTTTCAGTGATTTTGCTTGGCACTGATTTAACAGGATTGCCAATGGAAATGGACAGTGTTCTGCTTGTTTCAACAGCTGTGCTGTTTTTCAAATAACTTTTTTTTTAATCCTGAAACCCAGCCTCTCTCTGTGCAATGTTTATCTTTAGAGTCAAAACAGGTAACCTTGGACATTGACTTCAGATAGACATCAAGAAATTTTCATTCTACTATAGTTTCCTTTATTCTTGCATTTATGAGATGCGAGACTATTATTATTTAGATTTTTACACAGAGATTATGACATTTATAGAAAATACTTTCTATGCATCACGACACATAAACCACAGATTTGGGTATCTTAAAAATGTCCTCCGTTACATGTATATTTTACATTTTAATCAGAGGATGTCCTTTACCAGAGCGATGTATGACATAAGTGCCAAAAATGTAAAGGTCAATGAGCAATCTAAAATAATGCGATCGTGAGCAACCATGTCCTCCTGAGTACTGCAAGAAGTTAGCAAGGTAAGTCCTACTTATAGATGCTACCTGTCTTTTTGCAAAAGCTGCGTTACTAAAAAGTAAAAAATGTACTGGTGTCTCTCAAGAGTTAGTTCCTTAAATGAGCATAACAGGCATGCAAAACATCATGATACTGTAGTTGGCTTTCACAAACAGTAACTGGAATAACAATGGTGATAGCTATTAATGTCTATAGGTCTAACAGACTGCTCCCAGTCTATTAGTCAAAATTAGTTTCAATAACCAGCCTAACATACAGCTGGTACCAATAAGAAACACACCCACAATCACAACATGAAGCCTGGCTTTGGGTTTTGCCTCAGAGTAATCAAGTGCAGTCATTTAACAGCAAAAAGGTAAATGCAACATAAATCCAATCCTGCCTAACTGCAACATTGTAGCAAAACGGCTAATCGAGTCTCTCTGGGAATGTTAGCGCTCTTACAGGCAAGATGGACATACGGAATGCATGTTCATATTCATCCTTAAAATGCATTTTAGATTTTGGTTCTTTAGATAGATCACATTGCCACTGCAGTTGCTTTCAACTGAGTTGTTAGATGATAATGCCGCAAATTTGATCACTTACTAATGAAAGATAATGGTGTGTGTCGACAACTACATTTGTGGAACCCATCAGAAGAATCTGAAAAACTAAAACTGAAAATTACAAAGGAAATTCGATACCACCGATATCATAATAAAAACAATACAAAAAAGGAGTCTTTGTGGTTATCAGTAAAATGCACGGCAAATCCCAGAAAGCCTCCTTTGAAAGCAATACCCAGGATCATCCGTCTCCTCAGCCACAGTACAATAGCTTGTGTTTCCCCTGAGCGGTTTTAGAACTGCTACGAACCCGTCTATGTTACCGAAAAAGCAAAGTGGGCCTGAAAATATGCAGGCATCAGATCTCTGCACAGTTCCTATGTGTCTCGGCTCTCAAAAAGCAAAGATAATAATTGGGTCTGCAGTGGTATATCTGCATGTATATTTGAGATTGACCCTGCTTCCAGAGAGGGGCACCTCCTGGACTGAGTTCATCTGTATTACAGTGTGTAGTCAGCTTAAATACAAGAAAATCAATAAAACAAGTGCAGCAATTAAAGTCAAATGACAACAGGCCCTCAAAACAAATACATCAGGGCTAATTCCTCTGGAGCAGAAAAAATCAGTATGAAGATGCTGATCTTCAGAAGGTGGCACAAGGTGATGATATACTGTTGTGTTGTGTTATATCTCTCTACCGAAAAATTGTCTCGACTTCTTGTAAGGCAGCATATTGAAGTATAGTGATCTGAACCTGTGTACAACAACAAAATATTATCAATCTTTGTATTTTTAAAATCCTGTCCTTGGGTTCCTCCTTGACTTGTGGGCCTCCTAATTTCATGTTCTTAACATGTAATTGAGGCTAACAGGCCTAGTTCTGAGGCTAAGAGCTTTCACTGAAACCGAGAAACATTCCAGGACCAAAATTTGCCACGATTGTGCGAACCCACGTTAGATTCCAGCTGAAATCACTGGCTCGCCGTGTGGCTATGAGTTTATTGCCACCTTCTGACTTATGCCATTCAGTTATTTGTGGGATGAACCTACAGACAATGGGCTTCTTTGTCCTTGTCAATGGTTTACCTTTCAAAGTAAGGATATCTTTTCATTAAATAAATATAGATTTATCTTAAACAGCAATAAAAACATTTGTCCGTTTTTACTTATATCAATTGACTATTTGTGGCTTAAATAGATCAATTGTTTTGAAAGTTTATTTTTAAATATTTGATTCCAGGAATTGTGGACGGATTGTGGATTTTCTAGACGGTCTGGACGTGTTCTTGGGGCTGTATATGTTCCAACAGGAAGAATGCATAAATGGGTGGTAGCAACCAAACATCAGATTCACAGGAGGTATGTGTCATTTCCTGCTTGGCCACCTGCCTGGCTCCTAGCAACAGCTGGAGAGAGCAACACCATTTAGATGGAGAACCATACAGCCCATCACCATGGAACACCTTAAACATTGTTTATTACAGCGCTGTTCATTACTACTGTTTTACAAGTAAATCTGCAAATGCCTTAATTGGCCTTTTTGCGAGTCAGACGTAGACGAGAGTGTAACCAGCACAGTCTAAAACACCAGCCAGATACCTAAAATCCAACACCGAGTTGATTGTGCCAGCATGTATGAGCAACTTTAGGTACTTCCTGATCTTCACACAAAGCCAAAATAGAAAGAGGAAAAATATCTTCTGGTACCTGTGTATCTGCAGATAGTGCAAACAGAAGCAGCTCTACTTCAAACATGAATTGAACAAATATATGCTCAAAAGGCAATTAAATACTCTAATAGCGGTGATCCTCTCCCACTACTGTCGTAGCACGATTCTGAAGTTGTGGTCAAAGCAGGATACTCCATCAGGTCATTGTTTTCAAATGCATCGGGATTCTCTTGTGAAGTAACAAGTGAGCTAAGACAGACAAGTACTATGTGAAATATCAAAGAACCAGGAGCGAGAAGCATTTGCTTCAGGGGCTTGCAACAACTTAAATAGAAGGCTCCCTGTGGAAAAGAAGTGTTTGGAAGTAATCTGCAGACATTTCTTTTCAAATTAGGTATAAAAACAAGACAGATGGATCAGATGAAAGGCAAGGCACATCAGCAATGCCACGGGGCACTTTTAATCCAGCAGTGAATAATGGTCATGTGCTGGCATGAGATGGCTTCAACTACTACTACCAGATGTGTTTATAAGGACGGAAAGGTTGTTTGTGATGTGATAGCCTTGATACTGGAGCCAAAATTGGGGAAGACACAATTATATTTTATGAATAAAAAAAACATCTGGGACACTGATATATGCCAGACTGACTGGCAAAGCCTAGGATGTTAGGGGCAGAGGAAAGATAACTATATGAGTAAAAAATTAAAATAAGATGGACTACTAAGCTACTATATACTATACTATACTAATGAATGAAAAGCTGAAAAAAAGCTTTTAACAAGCCACATTTCAGCTGGCTATTCTCTCAATGTCCATTTCGGACTGTGTAAACCACCACCCGCTTGTATCTCCTTAGGTCATTGACTGAAGTACAGTGAGTCCAAACAGTGAATGACTATAAAAATTACAATTAGCAATGTTAAAAGTGTGAAATCAAATCTCTTTGTGCATAATTACAGATTAATGTCTAAAAACAAACAAAAAATTCTCATCTATTCTCACCTTTTTCATCTATGCTTTTTAACTTTCTCAACGTTAGCCTCACAACATGTTGAGATAAACAAGAGGTTTGCCAAGCGTCAATATTCCCTTGTTCAGTTGACTACACATTATTTGCTTAGCAGTTACTGCAATAAATATGCTGTTAAAATTCATTTTAAAAAAGTGATGTATCCATTTGCCAATTATGCTAGTGAAATTGGAGCATGATAAGCCAAGACAGGGGTCCCCAAACACTTTCTTGGCTGACTAACAGTGATGCAGTGATTACCAGGGGCTCTTAACAGGGTGGCAGAGAGAGACAGTTTGTTTTGAATGGCCAAGCTAACATAATAACAACGCGGTAGCCTTTGCCCTGTGCCCTTTCATTACTGTGAGCACTGTGTTTTCTCCTGGCTCTCCGAACAATATTCCAAACCCAGATGGACCTGTACAGTAGGGGAGGGCCAAGTGATTTCTATAGAGACTCTATAGAGTTTTCTTTCATTTTTCTTTCACTGGATAGCCTTGTCTGGGACAACAGGACATAATAACACAACGTAATGTAAATCGGAAATAAATCTTAAATATCTGAGCAGCTCCATTTTCCATTTGGTTGGGTGCATTATCACATTTTTTTTTTAATCGGAAATGTGTAGGTCACGTTTAAAGACAAAATAATGGCGGTTCTCTCACCTCTCCTTTTGTCATTACTCAATACCCTCAATTCCCGTGCTGACCTACCAACCACCTAACTACAGACATTTCTCCCACCTTTACAATGACCAGTTTTATTGCAGTTACTGGGTTAATGTTCTAAATAATGTACTACTAAGGAAACCATATCTAGCATAACATAAATCATAATGAACTTTGGTGGCATTATGAATATGATATTTTCTTGAAGTAAGATGATGCTCAGTTTTCTTATCGATATGCTTTCAACAGTCAGGCATTCCACAAGGCTTGACATTCTTTTTTTTCTTACTGTTAGCTCAATGGTTCTGGAAAAAAAGCTTTATAATATCTAGCTTTATAATATTTTTACTGAACTGAACTGTACTGTACTATACTGAACTGTATTAAGGATACTTAACTAACATTAAGGATTCTGAGGTGGGGCAGTGGACTTCTGAGGATTTCCTTAAAAAGTGTACTCAGTATGTACATCTGTGAGAGGGTTGTGGGATTTGTGGGCTGCTGCATTTCAGTTCATAGTTAAGGCTGGAAGTAATATTATAAAAAGTGACAATGATTTATGATACCAGTTCCTCAGTGCTATGTCACATATCTTTTTACACAATCATGTATACTGCAGCATACTACATACTCCCAGCCCTTCCGGACAGGCCTACCCCACAAAAATGCTGAATTAGGAGGCAGGGTATTGTGTCAGTAAGAGAAACACATACTCCCATGCACTGACCTGCGTGCTAAACTGACCGCGATAATCGTGCTTACTGGACGATAAGATACGTATGGGGTGTACTCACTTCGTGGCTCACGTGGCCCATCCACTGTGACCTTTATGGCTCTGTGATAAGTGGCCACTTGGGGTGGGTTTGTGAACACTGTGATCGTCAGAGTGAAACTCTTTCCTGCAAAGACAAAAGTCCCTGTTAGTTGTCTGCAGAACGTCTTACAAACTCTCATCGGCATTGTGATCCAGGAATAACTTTCTATATTATAACTTGCACAAACCACTCCACTAACATTAGTAGAACTACACTCTTAATTTAACAAAATCAGGATTGGCTCTGCAGTGGGTGGATACCTTTTAAAATAAGAATAGACAGAAAATTGGACATAAGTTTAATTGTCTCAGAAATACATAATTAAAAAAATGGAAAGGAAGTCCAAATTTAAAAGCATACATTTACAATGGTAATATTCTAGTGGAAATCAACGTGTCCAGGTTTTGTTTGTTTGGGAGGAAAAGAAGGTGCATGTCTCAGATCGGTCATTCACACTGAGAACGAGAATATCCCTGACATAATCTTCCTGAAAGCTTTGCGGAGTGGCTTACTCAGCAAGATCATTAATTGGTGGAGTATGCAGAAAGTGAGTCATGTTGCACTCACAGAGCTGTAAGTTGCTACAGTGACGGGAAAGAGTGGGTGAAAACCAGTGACTCAGTAAAACGACCAGCTGCACACATCTCGGCTTGTGTATCAGCATTTTCCAGATGCACACAGCGTTTCTTTGTGCCATTGCACTCTGCTGCTTGGTGCTTTCTCAACAAATGCACCATGTGCTTCGTTTGGGCGTCCACAATGTGTGATACACGTATCTATGTATGAAGGCCGTTTTTATTGCTACTGATACGGAGACAGTTGATGTTGCGATTAACAATGTCTCTTGAATGCTTTAAAAAAAAATTCCTTCAACTTCTATGCGATTTTTTAGAGCTTCACTTCCAAACCGCAAAAAAAAAAAAAAAAAAAGATTAGCTTGAACAGATTCTGTTTGTTTTGGGGACTTGCTGTCTTTGTCAGTCATTTCTGTGGAGTTCAGCAAAAGACTTTTTTAGATCCCCGCTAGCAGTATCATTTCCAACATTTCATTCTCTTATCTTCTGCTATCTCCTTTATCGCTTCCTCCTCCAGATCTCATGTCACAGACAGAAGAAACATAAGCCTCCAGTGGCACAGCTCTTCATTCATGGACCATTCTAGGGCAATCACGCAACACGGGCTGAAGGTGTGTACAGGAGACACCTCATCCTCTAATTGTGCTGATTCTGGAGGTTTAATTGAACCTGTCCAGTGTCAACGTCACCAGGACAAAAGCACTTAGTGTTGACAGTGCTTATTTGCACAACATGACTCTTGCAGTCAAACGACCCCTTAACCATTCCCCATTGTTATGTTTGGGACAAAAAAACACTTTCCTGATCAGGTGTGAGTACTGTTCCCACATAAACTATATCAACAAACAAAGTTTTGGGCCACATCTCTTAATCATTGAATTCAGGTGTTTCATTCAGTCCCATTGCCACAGGTGTATAAAATCAAGCACCTAGCCACACGGTCTGTCTTTACAAACATTTGTGAAAGAATGGGTCATTCTAAAGAGCTCATTGAATTTGAGCGTGGTACTGTAATAGGATGCCACTGTTGCAACAGTCAGTTTGTGAAATGTCTTCCCTCCTAGATATTCCACGATCAACAAAGTGGTATTATTACAAAGTGGAAGCATTTAGTAACCTTGGAGCAGTGGAAATGTGTTCTGTGGAGTAACGAATAATTACTTCAAATCACGCTTCTCTATCTGGGAGTCTGATGGACGAGTCTGGGTTTGGCGAATGTCAGGAGAATGTTTCCTGCCTGACTGCATTGTGTCAACTGTAAAGCTTGGTGGAGGAGGGATAATGCTATGGGGTTGTTTTTCTGGGGTTGGCCTAGGCCCCTTAGTTCCACTGAAGGCAACTGTTAATGCCTCAACTTACCAAGACATTTTGGAAAATTCTATACACCCAAGTTTGTGGAAACAGTTTGGGGAAGGCCCTTTATGTTCCAGCATGACTGTGCCCCAGTGCACAAAGCAAGGTCCATAAAGGTCCAATGTTAGATGAGTTTAGTGTGGAAGAACTTGCCTGGCCTGCACAGAGCCCTGACCTCAACCCTATCGACCACCTTTGGGATGGACTAGAACGGAGATTGCGAGCCAGGCCCTCTTGTCCAACATCAGTGTCTGACCTCACAAATGCTCTTCTGGAAGAATGGGCAAAAATTCCAACAGAAACACTCAAAAATCATGTAGAAAGCCTTCCCAGAAGAGTGGAAGCTGTTAAAGCTACAAAGGGGGGGCCAACTCGATATTACACCTGTAGGTGTAATGTAAAGGTGTCCCAATACTATCGTCCATATGGAGTATATGTTATGGTCTAATGAGCCAATTGACTATCACACTTAATGCTAATTAAATTGTATATGTTAAATTGTATATATGTATATTGTATCCTTGAAGGATGGTGTAGAAATGGGAAGAGGTTGCATTTATTTATCCACTATGATAGTCTGCATTACGACATTAAGACCATAACATACACCACCGCACACTGCAGTGTGTAGCTTGCTGGGTGAAGTCACGCCGAAAATTACCGAAAACACTCGGAGTACTTATCCCGAATCTGAAAACTACCCCGATAGACCATAGCAAGTGCCTTTTAACAGCAAGATGAAGAGGACAGGTATCCGAACGGGACAGGGAGACAAGTCAGGACTTAGCTCCTTTCCCTGGTCTGCCTCTAAGAATAAGACTACCTGTGTTTCTGGAATGAGGTGACATTTTTTATTTTCAGTTTCGGTAGTTTGGTTCGGTTGAGGAATACAGTATAGTTTCACAGCTGTCTCTATTGGTCAGACATATGGAGTCTGCCATTGAACTCTTTCAGTATGACATGGCGCTTATCTGCAATATGTCTGATATACTGTTCTACTCATTGTGCAATGTTGTGAACCACAATCTAGGATAAACTAAACATCATGAACTAAACGACCTGGTGAATTTTTTTTTACCAAAGACTCACAGTGGGTGTCTGTTCTAACTTATATCTAATATATAATATAACCCACGCCGTGACATTTGTAGTTGCACAAGGAGTAGGCTATTCTCATAATAGCATACAATCAGAATGCATTTAATTGCATAAACATTCATTCCCTAAAGGAAACTTTTTCATGCCTTTTATAACTATGATAAATGTAATTTTGGACTATGTTGAAGTGTTACGTGGTGACAGTTTAACTGTAACCTGTGAGACATACAGCTATAAAACACAAATTGTATCAAATGTAAATTTTACACATTTGGAAATAATTCAACTTTTCTTTTTGTAGTGCCGCCTTTACGCTTGAGTTACCTCTGCATTTACATATTTCTTTCATTTTCATTGAAAACATTTTTATCTCACTGCCTAAAGGCTTTTATATAGCTTAAGTTTTAATGCTTCATTCATTTATACAGCTGGATGTTTCAAGTAGCAGTTTAGGTTGACAGTTTTCCTTATGATATAGCAAGAGTCCCTTCTGGGTGGTTTACCCGACCCAGCAACCAAGATATTACGATACCAATTATGCAACCTCCATTCATTATTATTATTATTATCATTATTATTTATATTGTTGTTGTTGTTGTAGTCAGACGCCCTTTTCCAGGGTGACTCACATAGAGTAAGAGCATTACACAGTAAAATAGCAACCAAGTGAAAATCGAGCTGTGACAGTCAGACCAACCAGTATCAAAAAACAATACAAACCCTACATGAAAACCCACAAGAATAACAACACCCTACATAAACCAAGTATATGAGTATTGTAAAATTAGTTACAATAAAATTACAATCGGACTACAAAAACCACACTAACAGAGCCATGTTGGAATCAGGCAATACTGGACACTATGAGGATACTGACAGAACCGAGTGGGCTAGCTATTGCCTGGAAGGCATGGATGCCGTAATATCGGGTCGGTCTTTTCCCCCTATTATTTTCTACAATATGGACATTATAATAACAATACGGTTTTTATTTTCTAAGTTACTGTGAAAACCAGAAACCAATATTATGCACGTACCTCTTCCACTTCTCCCCACGAACCTGAGGTCATTAAAGCGAGCCACCTGGTTCTTCATGACTGCAGAGGCATTTCGAAGTTCTGCGGAATAATTCTCATCGTTCCCGGCCATCACAGTGACAACCGTTCCATCAGAGACTTCTCCTAGTGCTACCACCTGAACAAAGATGGACAGAGCAGCTTTATATTAGCCTATTGACCTTTAGTGTATACATTCGTTCATCAGTCCAAAGAATGAAGTAGTAGGTGTAAGTGTGATCACACCAAACACTGTTACATACGTTTTTTTTTTTTTATATAAAATACATTTTAAAATAATTGTTAGTTAAGAATTATAAATCTTAATCATTCATATTTAAATATTTAAAAAACAAAGGTCCCTGCAGTAGGAGGTATGGGGGTTTGAAATAAACTTGATTTAGAGTTTTACTACTGTTAATTTTTAGTACTCATGAAGAAGTTTAATCATAAAGAAGCGAGGACATAAACATACTGGCTATCAATGCAAGCTCATATCTAAAATACTTAATGGTAATATATTAACCAAAACCATTCTGCAGTGGATTGAATTAATCTCATCTGAGTGCATAGGTTTACTTTCCACCTTTCCAATTGTTCAACTGGAGTAGGCCTTATGGCTTGCGAGGACTTTGTCAGTATATGTATTAGGCCTACACAAAATCCAATAATGCCATGACATTAGATCTATGACTTTCTGCTTATTATAAAGTTACTCTTGAAAAGGAGAGGAGAGGACTCCAATGATTATGGCTGAAGTTTATCATTTTTAAGATGAGACAGCTTATACTGAACAATTATTTAATTCATTATTTATTTTGAAAAGTTTAAAATGACAATATAGCCATCACAGCATGCTACATGTGATCAATTTCATAGTATTTTCTCAGCCCTGGGTTATTTTCTTTTAAAAAATCTGTCGGATAATTATTCAAGCTCAACAGAGGAAAAATAAAAATACAAAAACTACAATCGAGGTCCCCGCAATAGAGAATTAAATTAAATTTAGGAAACATATCTATACTACCATATATTATATTACAGCTATAACTGTTTATGCAAATAACTTTTTCATTGGCCAGTTTTTGATGATATTTTCCTCGATACACATAACGAAATTGATAACAACAATCACAACAATAATGATAATAACAATAATAATTATCATCATCTCACACCCATTTTTAGAGTTGTTTATCTTTAAAAAAAAATGTGAATTAATACATGAATCAATAATCACCCATATATTAAACTAGACAAACCCGTCGTTTAACTAATTATCACATGTTAATTTTAGTTTAGTTTAATATCTTCTTTAAAGAAGCCTTCTTAAGGCTAATTATGTTAAAATATATATCTAAGTGATACAACAGACTCTTTACATGACAGAGCACATCGTGGCAGTGTTTTCAGCAATTACATATTTTACGTTATTTAAATCTACTTTTTAATTGTGTACAAAATAGCCTAGCACGGGTAAGTGTTTTAAACTGTGTTACTTTACGCATTCTCTAAGCCCAATTGCAGTTCAAAATATCACCGACGCACGTGAGTTTCGAATGCAATTTCTGATGGAAAGGACGTGCTTCATAAAGTAATCACAAAAGGACCACATTTATGATTTCTGCTGTAGTGAACAGTTCAGTCAAGCAAGTAAACGCAAAATTCCACATCCAGACCTGGGTGCTTGAGTTATCCAGCCTGTGTAGACGCTTTACCTATATTTTGCTTGTAATAAAATTCCTCTCTTTTTTAGTCCCCCGTGCGCACGTTATTAAAGATTCATGCGATAGTCGCTATGAATAGCAGTGCTTTCTCGGATTTCAGGTGTTTGCAGCATTAAGGAAAGCGTGGCAGCGGCACTTCTATTTTTAAACATAGACTATGCTTCTACTTATATTAAAGCGAACTGTGTGTTGCTATTAAATCGTGATATTTGATGTGTTCTCTTCTAGAGTTAATAATAATAATAATAATAATAATAATAATAATAATAATAATAATAATAATAATAATAATAATAATAATAATAA
>JAOYSI010001095.1:0-17465 GCA_025775065.1 Hiodon alosoides
CCCCCCCCCCCCCCCCCCCCCCCCCCCCCCCCCCCCCCCCCCCCCCCCCCCCCCCCCCCCCCCCCCCAGAGAGAGAACATCATTCTACCAACCAGCACATCAAAGCTGGTCTCTGCCTGGGGGACATTGAGCAACCATTTTGCAAGTGGCAACATCCATTTTTAACTTTAGTTTTTGGTTTCTGCGTTTGCTGGGGTGTATGTTGTGGCTGAATTATTGGAATACATTTTAGAAAATATCATTTATAATACTTTTTATTAAAAATTCCTGTCAGGAAAACGGATATTATTTCCCTTATAATGAGTATGCAACCGTTGACATAATACATATTTCAAGCTGTGCTGTGGAATGAATTCCTGGGTTTCTTAATAACCCTGAATTTGTGAGCGAGGAGAAGTGTCGATGAGTGACAAAGATGGACGGAGAGAGAAGGGGAAAAAAAAGGATTTCAAGTTGAGTGTGTTGAGGGAAAGAGAATGAGAAACTCTGAGAAACTGAGTCGGACAGCAGCGAATGGAGAATCAGGGGTTAAAGATCCCAGAGAGAGGTGAGGTTAAGTTCACACCATACTCACAGCTTGGGAGTTCCCTTCCCCCACAGCGAGTGTGGCCTTTAAACACACCCTAAACAACAAGTAAATAAACAAAACCTGTTTGTTTGGTTTTCATGCTCCGGGGTGTGGTGTCTGTTTGGGGTTGAGTCAGATCTGTATCAGAAGTTTCTTTGGTGTTGGTGGACCAGTCTCGCGCACAAGAGACGCACGGGAGTTTTGTTTGTTTGATGATATTTGAAAAACGCATTGCACAAACAAGTGCCAGGAATTATCGTGGTGCTCTGCAATCGTGTCTTTTTAAAAGGTGGGTGAGTTGTTGTGGAAAACGCAAGCCATCTCCTCTGAGATCCGAAAGCCCAGGAGGAAAATCACAGATTGTGATCCTCCCCGTGGAAGCTTTTTTATTCTTGTCCTCTGTCTGCGCCAAGTTTCCTTATTCTCCTGCTTTCTCTTCGCCTCCCACTGAACTGCAAAGTGACTCCTGCTCTTCTAAAGTTCATTTCCAGTTGTCAATCAGTGAGGGGACTGACTGATCCTCTGACATATGTTCAGATGGAGTAATGGACGGTCTCTGCCTTGGCCTGAATGTGACCGCAAGAGTGAGATCTGTATCAGAGATTCCTGTAATGCCACACCCCCACAGTCTGTCTGGGAGGCTTTCTAGTCCTGTCTTAATTAGACTCGCAGATCAACTGTAGTTTCAGGAGGGTGAGAAGACGCATTTTCTGCCGAAACACCCTCGCCTCGCCGTCTGAAGGCATCCTGTGATTCACATCTGCAGGACATCTGCTCGTCCCCGTGGGATTAATTTTAACTCAGTGTGAATGCATTGAATGTCTTCAATTCAAAATTAATACAGTGAGCTTCAACGCGGTTTATACGGTGGGATTCGACTGCATGGACACAGTGAATACAGTGATCTCCAAATACAAGTGGAAACCGTGGAAGGGCTTCGGTTCAGACCTGTCTGACCGGTCGTTTGTCTCGTAGGTCACCTTCCCTGGAGACTGGGCCTGAGATCAGAAGACCGTTACAGCCATGCAAAGTAAGTCATCATTGCGATTTCATACTGCTTATTCAGACTGCCGCTACTTCAGCGAGGATCCGTCCTTGATATGTCAGAATCTCTCCATTGAGTTTCACGGGATCACGCTGTCCTGTTTAAAACTGGGTCATGGAAGCACAGACTAACGTCTCGATTGGTCCTGAGAAAACGAGATTGTGATTAATGTATCGAACCCCTTCCAAAGTTCAGTCTTGTAGGACAGAGTGTGTTGCGACGGTAAGTAAATTGGCCTTTTGTAATATTAGAGTGATTATTAGAAATGTCCTAGGCTGATGGCTGATGCAGTTTTCTCGGCACTTTGGTTGTTAGGGTCAGTTGTTAGGGGGAAACAAAAGGGTGTTGTTACATCTCCCAGCATTCCTCGCCTCCTCCACACATTCCTACACAACCCTGGTGGGGGGTGTCCAGGGGGCGAGATGTATATTAAATGTGGTAAATGTGGCATTTTCCCTATCTTGATCCAGCTCTCTAATTCCCCTGATCACTTTAAGTCTGTGTTTTCTTTGTGTACCTGGGTCTGTGACTGGCACACCCGTCCCGGGAGTTCTCTGCCCTTCACCCTATGCCTGCAGGGTTAGGCTCCGGCACCGCCTCGATTGGATGGGCGGATTCAGGAAATGGATTGATGGACTGGCTTTGATAGACGTTATCCGCTGGTTTAATGGATTGCGTAGGAGGGGAATGACACAAGGGTGTGTGTGTTCGTCTGCTCAGTGAGTGAGCCGGAGGCCGCAGCGAAGGTCGAGGAGTGGCAGAAGACGTACTACGCCCAGGACTCGGGCATCCAGTCCGGTGCCTCTACCATCATGGGCCTGGGGGACGAGGGATCTCTGTACAGCACCAAGAAGTACACGCTGACCAGCACCGTGGAGGTCCCCGCAGGTACCCTGTTCACCTACACCCACGCGCACACACGCACGTGCACACTCAGACCATGAGGCACAAAGACACAAACACTGATCAACTGGAGAGAACGCTTCGGGCACTGGAGAGAACCCTTTGGATTCTGTAGTCTGACCAGCAATGTGGTAGTCTTGTTTTAAATGCATGAATCTTTACACAAATCGTGCTTACACACAAAGCCGCCTATCAGCCTTTACAATCGTTTTTTCTAAATCTGAAATCAGTGCAGCGGAACTGCTTTGAATTGAGAAAAACTCATGGGAGCTCATCGCTTTCAAGTACAAAAAAAAAAACCGTATGGGTCATAGGGAAATTCCTACATCATTATTATTCACACAGGGCTTAAATTCAACAGGAAATTAAAAATATCATTCTCTATCACAGTGGTTCTCAATCCTGGTCCTGGGACCCCGGTTTGCATGCTTGTTTTTGTACCAATCAAGCTCTTCTCATTCGGGGTCAATTGAGCTGTTAATTGAATAATTTTTACCGCTGTAAGAGTTTATAAATAAATTATTATTGGGTTTGGGCGTTTGTAAGTGAAACGATATATTTTATTGCCCTTTAATTGGTGATTTTAGTAGTAATACAATTTTCAGGTTGGAAAATGCCATTTATTGGACAGCCTAATATTCCCAATTCCCAAACTATAGGCAGACACAATTTTAGCGCCACAAGTAGCTAGCTTCAAGTAGAAACCTAGCTAGTTGCAGTTTTTTAATAAAAAAATTAATAATTGTAAAAACGAAACCTAAATGTTAGCTAAAGAGGGGTGGTCAGAAAGTGTTATGGTTAAAAATGTTTTTAATAACTGTTTAATAACTTTTAATAATATGTGTAAATGTGGAAGAAGAGCTATAGTTTTAGTATTGTATCATACAATAAACTAATTAATAAAGGTAATGCTTGCTATGTTGAGGTTTTATACTTCGACCAGCCAAGTTTTTTTTTAGGTCTTTAAAAAAAAAGTTATTTTAAAAGATAATGGGTGTGTGTAGGTAAAAACTGGGAGCAAGTTTTTTCGATTCTTTACCGGAAAGCTCCTGCTGGGTTTTAGCCCTGGATATACGTACAGTGGTCAGAATGGTCCGGTAAAAAGCTGAATGCCATACCAGGACTTCTCCAAAAATCTCTAACATCCTTTGAAAAATGATTTAAAAAAATAATTACGGAGTACAATGCAGATTTTTTTTGCGTCCAGTACAGAGCGGATGGAGGCAGTTCTGCTCCTGTGAGGCTGCGTCTCTTGGCATAATCATTCTGACAATGTCACACCACAGACTCTGCGTTCCTCAGGGTTTTTTGTGGTAAATTTTGATACATTTTGGCTGATGAACTGCAGTGACCGGAGGACAAAAGGTTGAACTACTTAGCTGACTTGACTCGGGGGGCGGGGGCTAGTTAAGGTTTTTCTGAGGGCACAACAACAGGAAGTTGCGTCGTTCCTGGCAGTCCCTAGGAAAGTGAACTAACAGACAATCATCCCTTGATTGTTCTCTGTTTTTCCGCCCTTTCCGCTTCAGTCAGACTTTACTTCAGAAGGACTGGAAAAGACTATCCCTGTTCAACCTTTTACATGTCCTTCTGAAGCCACCAATCTTTATTACCTTAGCCAGACTAGACACAGGATCTGTAACCTCTGTTATTAATGTGGCACCTCTGGAGCTCTTAGTAAGACCAAGAGAAATGGGTCAGTAAAGCAGTGTCGTGAGGATCCGTCTGGGTAAATGTTGGTCCGGGACTCATTCAGGCCTGGCGACACCACAGCCTGGTACCGGGCCGCGCACAGACAAACCAGCACCACCGAGTCAGTCGTGAGGTTGCCGCTCCGCCAGGACGAGTAGGTCCTGTCAGGACGCGGAGAGTATGAGGCACGCAGCTGGACCACGCCCTGTATCCTCTCCAGATGTGGAGTCCCAGTTCACCCTGACGCGGGCTCAGCGGGTGCGAGCGGCCATGTACCCCGAGACGCTGGCGGAGGGGGCGGCCGGGTTGTCGACGCAGACGGACCCCGGACAGCCCACCAACGTGCAGCGCCTGGCGGAGCCCTCTCAGCTGCTCAAGGCCGCCATCGTCCACCTCATCAACTACCAGGACGACGCTGAGCTGGCCACGCGCGCCGTGCCCGAGCTCACCAAGCTGCTCAACGATGACGACCAGGTGGGGGCGCCACATTCGCTCTTTTAAAGCACGCTTTAAGTTGTTGTATGGAATACAGCAGAGATAGAGAAAAATATTGTTGATGGATGCTAAATACTCTACTTAAATTGTAAGCTATGAAAGTGATGCTGCATAAAGAAAACTTCCAAGCACGAAGGATGGGTCATAAAGTGTAGGTAGGTGTAGGTATAGGTTGACGTCCGACACGTGTAAAACACGGAGGAAGTCCATTCTGTTGCATGCATTTCGATAAGAGTTATTTCATCTTGGAAGTAATTGGCCTAATCCTTTCCCATCCTCCTGACATGCGTCCTACACCGTAGAGGGCACAGGTTTCCCCCTGAGCCGCGAGGCTGCAGCTTGGCCCGCGCTATATAAGTACCGTGCCCCTCGCCCCCCCGTGTCCTCAGGTGGTGGTGAGCAAGGCGGCCATGATCGTGAACCAGCTGACGCGGAAGGACGCCTCGCGGCGCGTGCTGATGCAGTCGCCCCAGATGGTGGCGGCCGTGGTCCGCACCATGCAGGGCACCAGCGACATGGAGACGGCCCGCTGCACCGCCAGCATCCTGCACAACCTGTCCCACCAGCGGCAGGGCCTGCTGGCCATATTCAAGTCCGGAGGGATCCCGGCGCTGGTTCGCATGCTCAGGTGAGACGGGGCGGCCCAGCCTGCAGTAAGGCGGAGGCCCTTCAGCAAGGACTCGGTTCCTGTCTTCAGTCAGTCAGTCAGTCCACACAAAGGGCTATCTGCCTGGTGACGTGCTTTGCATGATCTAACAATGTTGTCTACTTGGGTGAATCTGCTCCAATCTAAAGTGCTTGAAGTTCTCTTGCCGCTGCCCAGTTCTGCTCCTTTGTTCTCAGATGCTCTAAAATCCATAAAGGAAAATGTACGACAAAGCACTGGCTCACGACAGTGTCCGCTCAGCCGATAAATATATTCTCTTCTGTGTAATGCCTGCGCTTTGGTCTCTTTTGCAGAACGGTACTATGGGTGTAATACACCAGCATCAGACAGCATCCAAATGCATCGCTCCTGAAGCTTTCTCCATGTTCATGCGTGAAGCCGGGTGAAGCACAGAGATCACAGGAGACCCGGTTTTACACTCTTTTGAGCCAATGTCTGTCCCTGTTTCTCAGTTCTCCCATGGAGTCGGTGCTCTTCTACGCCATCACCACCCTGCACAACCTGCTGCTGCACCAGGAGGGAGCCAAGATGGCGGTCAGACTGGCCGACGGGCTCCAGAGGATGGTGCCACTGCTGAAGAAGAGCAACCCCAAGTTCTTGGCCATCACCACCGACTGCCTGCAGCTGCTGTCCTACGGGAACCAGGAGAGCAAGGTGGGCGTGAGCGTGTCGGACCGAGGAACAGATTCCTTCAAATGGGCCAAATGAGTTTGTTTATAAACAAGGGCCGTACCTCACGATGTAATGCATGTCACGACGTGGACGTCGCGCTACGTCAGCGTGTTTCGCTATGAGATGGACACGAGTAAGAAATATGATAAGAAATATGCAAGAAGACAATAATGTACAAACACTTACGCTCAGATGCAAAAGATCTGTCAGGAGTCAAGTCATTCTCAGCAATTGTTTTGCAATTTTATTCAAACACAAACAACTGAAAACGGCACAGGTTCTGACGTTTTTAATTGACATCCGGCCATGGTCTTCCTCCATCAGCTGATAATCCTGGCCAATGGAGGCCCCGAGGGCCTGGTGAACATCATGAGGACCTACAACTATGAGAAGCTCCTTTGGACCACCAGCCGGGTGCTGAAGGTGCTGTCCGTGTGTCCCAGCAACAAGCCGGCCATTGTGGAAGCCGGTGAGTGGTGGCCACTGCCCCCTCGGGTCGCCTTTGGGTTGGCATTTAGGTCCAAAACATAATGGTGATAAAAGGCTGTCATTGCGGTCTTATTGAGCATTACAGATCTGAGAGCAGATCATAAGAAGTGCATCAGCAATTTCACAGGTGCAGGCAACATGTTTTCTGTGGCCAGGAATATAAAGATTTATTGTTTTAAAAGCCAGTGTTAAAAAGCTACAGAGATATGTAAAAAGTAAACAGCACAGATATTAAAGGCGGCAGCCGGTGCAGGACAGTGGCAGTAGAGTAGAGGAGAGGGGAACCTTTGATGGACTTTTCACTGGCCAGCCGTACGTGGGTCTCTAATCTGCTCTTATGGTTGTTGTAAAACCAAAGTGATACTGGCTGCCCTCTTTCTGTGTTACGCAGGGGGTTTATCTCAAAACACACGTTTTACTGTTAAACCAGAACACGTCCTCCTCTCGTTCTCTCTCTCCCAGGCGGGATGCAGGCTCTGGGGGTGCACCTGACCGGGTCCAGCCAGCGCCTCACACAGAACTGCCTGTGGACCCTACGGAACCTATCCGACGCAGCCACCAAGCAGGTTAGCCTCGCGTCTGCTCTCCCCACCTAATGCAGATTGGGGCGGTGCTCTGTTAAGAGAGCTGTCTGCCCCATGAGGAACAGCGCTCGTTGTAGTGACTGCAGAGGGGTCCCGGTACTATACAGGGCCATGGGTACTGAACTCCCCCCAATAAATCTAAATATGACAGGTCTGACTCACGGTCTACCACCCTGTTCGCTGTTTTCTATTACTGGACCAGAGTTAGAGTTCTTATACAAATGAAGGTCCTGATGCGAGGTTCATTTTTAATAGTGTCCCACTCCTAATCCAGACATAATCCCGGATTAAAATATAACCAGCCGCCATTAAGACATAACGGCCACTAAGCGGTTCCTAAATCAATTCCAGTATAAACGTTTGGCTTCACGTTAAGCATCCGTAAAACCTGTCCGATTATGCTGTGCTTGTTTCAGAGTTGCAGGTAGTTCCCAACAAGGTCATTTAGGACTAGGATAAATTTCTAAATCAAACGGCGATCTTAACCTATTTATCACACACCAACACTCGTACACGCCCCAGCGTGTCACTTACTGTGTAAAAGGTTCCCTTTGCCCGAATAAAGTACGTGCATGGCATGTTCGTTGATTATATCTGCTCGTCTTTATTTTTGATGAACGAAGGAAAAATCTGTCAAAAATGTATAACAGGGCTTATAGGCTATAAAATAGTTCTGTTTGAATTCAATAGCTAGGCGTACACCAGATGGAAAAAGTTATCGATGATAAAGTAACTGTGAATTGATTTGTTGCCAGCGAAAACAAAAGCATGAAAAAATGACATCCTGTTTCCGCACAGCAACCTGCATTAGCCAAACTAACCAATCAATAAAATCAATTTGGGGGGGCGGGTAAATTAATAGCTAGCAGCAGGCAGCCGACCGAACTGTGTCCCCTTCAATGTCTCCTGTTGTTTGAGGTTGTTTTAACCCACATCCCCTTCGCTGTTTCCGGCCGCTTCACCCTAATCCAACCATCCTCATTCTCTCTCCTTTCTGCCGGCGGATCGTTCCCCTCTGCCCAGGAGGGCCTGGACGGGCTGCTGCACATCCTGGTGAACCAGCTGAGCTCGGACGACATCAACATGCTGACGTGCGCCACGGGCATCCTGTCCAACCTGACGTGCAACAACGGGCGGAACAAGACGCTGGTGACGCAGAGCAACGGCGTGGAGGCGCTCATCCAGGCCATCCTACGGGCCGGCGACAAGGAGGATGTGTCGGAGCCGGCGGTCTGCGCCCTGCGTCACCTGACCAGCCGTCACCCCGAGGCCGAGCTGGCCCAGGACGCCGTTTGCCAGCACTACGGCATCCCTCCCATCGTCAAGCTGCTCACCCAACCCTACTACTGGCCGGTCATTAAGGTGGGAGCGTTAACCAGAAAGGGTTAACCGCAGCATGCGGTTCTGAGCCCTGCCTCAGGCCTGTCTGTCTGTCTGTGTGTCTTTGTAAGCTTTTATCCCGGAGCAACACTCCTGTAAACACGGTTCGAGCCCTCCAATTACAGCTGCCCTCTCTCCTGTCCTCAGGCTACCATTGGCCTGATTCGCAACTTGGCTCTGTGCCCAACTAATCAGGCGTCCCTTAGGGACGCGGGCGCCGTCCCCCGGCTCGTCAGCCTGCTCCTAACGGCCCACCAGGACACCCAGAGGCACGCCACGTCCACCCAGCAGACCTACCAGGTTAGTCGGGAGGTCGGGGGTCGGGGGTTAAAGGACGGGCCAGGACAGCATCCGTGCTCGTGAGGTCCTGTGAGCCTAGATAAGATTACTGTTGGTATGCTGAAAGTGTTTTCCATGAGCTGAAACTTAGTAAAGCTCAGTGAAAGCAGAAAAAAGGGGTTAATATCAATACACCATAAAAGAAATTACTTTTGTGACAATAATAAACAATAACATCAAAATGTATAGTGTAAGTAAAGTAAAGTGTCATTTATAAAACCTATGGCTGAAAAGTGAACTTTGAACAGAAAGTGCATGTAGAAAAGTTTACGTCCATGTTTTCACTTCTGTGCTCCCCAGTTGGAACATTGGCCCATTCCTATTTTGCCTAACACTGTGTCAGAGTAACTGTGTCAGAGTAACTGTGTCAGAGTAACTGAGTCAGAGTAACTGAGTCAGAGCAGCAGTCAGACAATCCACACAGGCTGGTGACGGACAGGCAGTCTCAGAACACTGTGTCGTACCAGGTCATGTTGTCCTGGTTTAGTTCAGTTTCCAATGGAGCGACCCAGCTCTGCGTTGTCTTCTCCTGCAGTCCACTGCGTAATTAGAGCGCTCCTGCCGTAGGGAGCAGAGAACCACGGAAACCAGTATCAGCCGGCTATCGGGCACGGCCGTGCCACCGCCGGCCCCTCTTACCTCTGCCCTCTCTATTCCCCAGGACGGCGTTCGGATGGAGGAAATTGTGGAGGGATGCACGGGCGCCCTGCACATCCTGGCCAGGGACCCGGTCAACCGGAATGATATCGCTAACATGCACACCATCCCCCTGTTTGTGCAGGTACACGTTCAGCGGCAGACCTGACTGGCGTTACCGCTTTTTTCGTCTGGTGCCTTTGTGTTTTTTTCTCACCCCCCCCCCCCCGTCAGCGTCCGCGTCTGCGTCTTCAGGTGTCTGCTTGCATCCGTCTTAGAGTTAGCGTGGGTCTGAATGTTCTTATGTAGTTATTCTCTCTCTCTCTCTCGTGCATTCCCGCATACATGTCTCTTCTCTTGTGTGATTTCTGTCGGTTGTCTGTGTCTAATTAAACATCTGTCTTTCTTGTCTCTATGTAAACAAACATAGACAAACAATCTGCCTTGTTGCTAATAACTACTGTCTAGTCGGTCTAGTTAGTGCACGGCTGAACATCTGTGTCTGAACATCTGAGTGTTATTCATTCTTTAAAAGATTGGCCTGTCCTCCACCCCCAGCTGCTGTATTCCAACATTGAGAACGTAAAGCGAGTGTCAGCCGGAGTCCTGTGTGAGCTGGCTGTGGACAAGCAGTCGGCCGAGATGATCGACGCGGAGGGGGCCTCCGCACCGTTGATGGAGCTGCTGCACTCCAACAACGAGGGCATCGGTGAGTTGGAAGGAAAGCGGGGTTACATCGCCACCTGCTGGCTCGGAGGACCGAGAACGCCCTGCCTGACGACGCTGTCTCGCCTTTTCACAGCCACCTACGCCGCCGCCGTGCTCTTCCGCATCTCCGAAGACAAGAACTCCGACTACAGGAAGCGCGTGTCCGTCGAGCTGACCCACTCCCTTTTCAAGCACGACCCCGTCGCGTGGGAGATGGTGAGTGTCCCGTCCGTGCAGGACGAATAAATGTAGAGGTGAAAAATAGTGCGATCTACCTGGGAACACATTTGCAAATATACACTGCGGAAGACTGCTAGTGTCAATTTAGTCAATAGCCAGAATATGGGAGAGAAACTGCTAAATAAAATTGTCTAATTTAGTATTTATTTATCTCTCTTTAATTTACACGAGCATAAGCTACTTTTATTTTACCGGCAGTTTCTTTAATGCGATTAAAAACGTTTGATCACAAATATGGGCCAGAGATTGAGAAGTGTGTGCCATGAGGCGTGAGTTATGTGGAGAGAGAGAGAAATATCCAGCTTTATTTGTGGAATAAGTGTAAAATTGTAAGCCATGTAAATCGCTCGGGCTAAGAGCGTCACCTAAGAAACTACGTAATGTAATCTGAAAGCGTTTAAGGTTTAGCTGGAAAACCGGCCGCAGAGAGCGGACTCTTACCTGCTGTGCTTGAGAAATGTTCCTCATCATCATCATCATCATCCTCATCCTCATCAGAGCTGTGCTCTGACGGCCACTGTCTTTCTGTTTGGTTTCTCCCCAGGCCAACACCAGTCTCCCAATGGAGGGCGGATACATCGCTGATGGTGAGTGCTACAACGGGGTACTGTCGAACCTGTGTGCCGGCTCTGTGAAAAACCCTGTTAGAGTGGGTGTGAAAACAGGCGTGGCACTCGCTCTTGTGCCCCTGGGCTAAATAGAAAGGTGGAGACAGTTTAGTACCCCCACAATAGTATTAGCATGAAGAGTTTTGAGTTTCAGGAAGTGTGCAGAGATTGGACTTCCTGTCAGCCAGCAGTGGTGGTGGAGTCCATGTGACTGGTACTGTCCTCCCTCCATCACTCCAGCCTTGGCCTCTGTCTGGGGGGATGACATGAAACTGTGCCCGCCTTGGTCTCTGTCTGGGGGGATGACATGAAACTGCGCCCGCCTTGGCCTCTATCTGGGGGG
Organism: Hiodon alosoides; assembly: GCA_025775065.1. Lineage (NCBI taxonomy): Eukaryota > Metazoa > Chordata > Actinopteri > Hiodontiformes > Hiodontidae > Hiodon > Hiodon alosoides. The sequence goes on from JAOYSI010001095.1 coordinate 11,370, forward strand.
ATGACATGAAACTCTGCCCGCCTTGGCCTCTGTCTGGGGGGATGACGTGAAACTGCGCCCACCTTGGCCTCTGTCTGGGTGGATGACATGAAACTGTGCCCGCCTTGGCCTCTGTCTGGGGGATGACGTGAAACTCCTCCCTCTTCTACGTGCCTGCCTGTTGTCCTGTCCCTCGCTCCCTCTGATTAGCTCTCCTCGATTCTGTCGCAGGAACGCTTTAGAGCCTTTATTTGTGCGCTGTGTAATGAACAGTTGAGATAATACTCAGCTAGCACAACGGCGATGAACCACGAGTAACCGCTCACCCGTCTGTCTTTCAGAGCTTGACGCTGGCTACAATGCGTATGGTTACCATGCCGACATGCCAATGGATGGCTTTCCTTTGGACGGTGACATGCACGACATCCCGGACATCAACTACGACGGCATGATGCGCACGCAGCTTCACGAGCACTTGTAACAACACACACAGATGTGAGTACAGCACGCAAGCACGCACGCCAAATCAGGTCAGATCCGTGTTCACTTACACCGGGATAATTTAATGCCCCGATACCTTGTCACACTCTGTCACTTAGTATGTGTACAGGAGGTAGTGTGACTCTTGATGCTAAACTGGATGAGGTTTAAAAGAGATGGGAAACGACCTGGGGAAATCACTCATCATCTTGGATTTCCTCCAAAAATCATGCATATAGTTTTAAAAGGAAAGCTTACAGCAAAATGTAAAAAAAAAAAAAAAACCAACAAATCGCCTTTCATCATGATGACACGCCAGCGTAAAAGGCATACTAAACAGTTTTTTAAATTGTATTTTTGTCTGACGCATACGTACGCGTTGGTTGTTAGGAACAGGGAGTGCGATCGTACGGCCGACCTGCACAACCCAATTTGTTTCTCGACTGTAAATCCCCGCTTTATGTAACACATAGCGGGGAGACCCTAACTGTGCTGGACATACAGCTAAATGGGATATTTCTTGGTAGCTGCATTAAGAATTTCAGATTCTGAAGGCAGCGTTGACCAATGAGCTATGTTACGGCTGCAGTGCTCCAGAAGGTAACCAGGCTAAGTTCTTCCAGAGTTTGGGACAGTGGAGATATGAAATAGGATGGTTTTTATTGGTTCCACTTTCTCCACAGGCGTGTGAGGGAGATGCAGAGATGGAGCAGAAGAGGAGGTTTAGAATCACAGGGGTAAAACCTGGAGTGAAATCAGGGACTGTTTGGAATGAAAAAAACACGATTAATCTTCAAGACTTACTGTACAGTTTTCTTTTCTAACTTTTGTCTGGCATGGCAGAAATGCATCAGAAAATTCTGAAAAACTCAAACCTAGTGGGGCTGCAGATGTTCTGGCGGCTGTTTAAAATGGGCGTTGTCGGGAGATGCTCCAGCCAAGACGCGCGCGCACTGTTGACAACCCGTTCGCACTCATAACACCCTGGTTTGAGCCCTGTTTTTTTAAACCTGGCTAGCTGTTTTCAGCTGATGCACTGGCAGCGTACAACGGCATACTGACAGCACACAGATTTGCAGACAGCCCTCTGACCACCTCAAACTCTCACGCCTCGTCTCTGACGGCGCACGCAGACGGCACACTGACTGTGCACGCTGGCTCATTGATAGCACGCACTAATTTACTGACAGCACACGCCTAAATTTACACTGCCAGATCACCGGCATCCATTCTGCGAACCGCTGAAAACTGCACCGGGACAGCAAAAAAATGTGCGCAGTGCTGTAATTCGTCGATAAGCCGATAAGTTGAAGCTAACAAGCTAACATTTTGCATCTTGTAATCATTGTTACTGTTACTTTTATCGTTATTCTTATTAGGAATGCTGTGGATTCTGGGAGCTAGAGGGGTGTGTCTTTGGGGAAAAGAGGCTGGGAAACGATGCCAAAGAGATTAGTTTGTGAAGATAATCATGTAGCCTGTTAGCATTTTTTATTATCAGTGTCCATTTAGAAAGCAGAGACACTAAACTTGTACAATTCACCTGCTCACTATTTGTTTGCCGGCTGTCTGTAACCCCAGTCTCCCACTGTGACCATGAAACCCAGTGAAATGTATATCTCTTGCCGTTACTGTTAATTTTATTACTGGTTCCAGTTTTAAAAAGAATGTGTGGCTGGCAGCCCAGAGGGTCTCTTTGCAGATAAGAGAAACCTGTTAGAGGTAGAAAGGGGGGAAATTAGTTTGAAGTGGAAAAAAAATATTCGTTTTTACAGAATTTGAGTGGGAAACTATATGCGTTTTTACAGAGAATCTTTGGTTTATAACGTTTGTCAAAAAATAAAACAAATTATATTAATTACCCTGACCGAAGGTGTTTTATTTGACTTTCAGTGCCAGTAAGACATCTTTGCAAAAGTTCCGAGGTTTAATTACACATCTGAAACTAAAGATAACACATCCTGAAGAGGCCAAAAATAGGTAAACAAACCGGTAAAAACTTTGTCTGTAAAACTGGACTTCAGTAAGGACGCATTTTACCATTTACCAGCTGAGGACGGATGCCATACAGGCTATATTTCTGATAAGGAAGACGCTTCTGATAAGAAAGTATTATATGCATTGCTGAAATTCCACACATTTGGTGCAAACACACTACATCTGATCAGCTGCCTACAAACTATTTTCAGCTAATTTACGTCTAGTGATTAATGTACTCGATCACGAATAAGTTTAAAATCGCGTTTCTTCATGGTTATATTTGTCATAGTTTTGTATTTAAAGAACAAAGCACAAATGGACCCCGTTATTCCCTTCTTATTATGGACATGGTTGAGTTAATTAATAGGCGATTACTAAAAATGTCATGTTGTATTCCGCTTTTTTATATATATGACCAACCACTGTACACTGAGAACTTGTGCCGTTAAGTAGAGGACATAGCTGTGAACCGAAGGAACAGCTCTTGTACTGCTTAGACGGAAAACGTAGGGTGGAAGTGAATTTTCCCACACCCCGGCTCACATCCCGCCTCGTGGCGGCAGGATTACATTTCAGCCTTTTTGTGATAATTGGTCACTTACAGGATTAATGGAAATGGTAGCAGATAAATCTCTTTCCGCTGGCCGGTTTCCTGCTCCGCAGACACGAAACCAAGGCCACGCACTGCGACATGACCGAGTGCGCACCAGTTTCCTGTCACTTTGAGTTGTGGTCACCCTGCAGTGCAGTGGGGTTGACCACGAGCACCGCGATGAGGAATGAAACTGAGTTATGTGTCCTGTAGGAATCAAAAAAACTGAAATCCCCAGGCTGTAAAGGCTCTGACCTAACCTTCACTGAGTAGTAATTTGCTTCCTGCAGTTCGAATTTTTGTAAACATTTGCACGAGAATTTCACATAGCCTTGGAACTGCTGTGATACAGTGTGAATTATTTGTAATCCAGGTGTTTCATAAATAAATATTTTATATAACTTAAGACGTGAAGGATCGTTTTGTAAATACTAATTCAGAGGTATGCCATAAACTGCCTTCATGAAGTTTTGAAATGTTCAATATCTAATTTATCTACTCATTAGACAAAGAAAAGAAACTCCCCTGAGGACAGGCTGACTGCAGGTTTGAATCTGGATATGTTCCCTGCCGACTGTGACCTGGAGGTAACGAGCGCCCGTCTGCTTTAACATTGACCTTAAGCAGGCAGGTGGTGTTCTCAGTTCCCGGTGAAACAGCGACCCCTGCTGCTTCCTGGGCACGGCACTGTGCTGCGATCAGTACTGACCTTCTGTAGTTTGATATATGACCAATGTCTCAGTGTCGCTGGGTGGGAAAAGTTTGATTGTTCTTCAGATTTCTCCTCGTTTGTGGTTGCTGGTGCTTCGTGCCGTTGCTGGGTTCTAGTATCCTGTAACCACGCCTTCTGACAACATTCGAAAATGTGCGATACCACATGAAATCTCTCCAGCCGTTTCTCTATTTCTCACCTGAGCACACAAACAGTAGAACTGGGATCCCTGGAACAGCTGATTTCCTCAACGCAGTGCGTCTGCACTGTTCCGTCGTGTCACAGACAGCTGTCCTAATGCGGACGGTCACATCATTAATAACTCCCAAAACAATTTGCTTCTTAAACGCCTTCCCTGGCAGGAGCTCCATTTATCTGTCTCTAGCACGATGAGAGATACACAAAAATACATGCTTAGCGAACCCTCTTTGACTGTCACCACATACCATCACAAACAAAAACCTCTATGTTGCTGGCTGGCTTCGCCTTGCTGATGTAAAAATGCACATTGTTACTTTCTCTCTTTAACCTGGCCAACCTACCCCTCCACTACACTTCGATGAATCTCTCACGTCTTGCTCACTAAGAAACAAACTTGAAGACAGGTGTTCGTGAAGCAGTGTCCATGGTGTGATGGAGGCAGTCTCTGAGCAACATGGTCTCTGGGTCTATGTGAACCAAGGCTGGGTCGATGTCGGTCGAAAGAGGAACCAATGGAATGGAGCTGATTTTGTTTTGTTATTGCTGAAATGTGCGCATTGTCTCACAGGGCTGTCCGACATAGTGTGATTGAGGGTCTTTGCACTCATGAACAAATGACAAACATAATGTAATAATCCCATTAATTTTCTGCGTTTCACAAAATGTCAAATTATCTTTTAAATTATTCAAAACTTTAACAAATGACATACAGTACTTTCGCTAATCGGAAGGCTAAGCTGCTCAGTTTCTGATTACGTCTTTTTCCTTTCTTGGTCTGTTGGAAGAAAAACCGGAAGTTAGGCGTTTAGTGAATGACTTGTGTGTTTAAGGTCTAATGGTTTTTCAGAACATTTTGGCTCTATCAGTTATCTCTGCACGATCTTTCCCAGCTCTGTCCAGGTGGAGACCAACGTGGTTTTCACAAGCCAGCTTCCCATCATGCAAGTTTCAAATCAAGTTTCTACTCCGGCCTTCTGATGTCAGTTACCAGACGTTACCGGAAACATTTGGTTATGCCAGACCTCTCCGCCGTGGTACCTCCACAGTCCAACAAAGGCATGCAAACTTCACTCTGGGCGTGGGACTAAAATGGTAGACTTAATTCTGATACGGGGGGCAAAATTCTGTCCCGGGCCCTGTTATTCCTGTCGGCAGCCCTGCTGAAAACAAACGGTAGTCAGCAATCCAACAGTCTGTTTGTTGCAACATCACCTAAACATGTAACATCAGAGCTGTGCTATTACACTGTGAACTTGAATCAGGCTGTGAATCAATTATTTAAGAGGAGGTATGACAGAATAAGGACAAGCTGATGGCACTCTCCAGTATCATTCCCTAACTGCACCCAGCGTTGAAACTTCTAAAAAAAGGACATTCCTGTCACACAGCATTACGTGTATTTACTGAAATTTTGTCCATACGCGCAATTGCCCTGTACTCTGGAATTTTGAGATGGGACCACGGGATGCAACCCTCGAACCTCCATTCGCCGTACAACGACATCATTTACGTCAGACGCTGCTTAAGAGTTCTAATTAACTAGCCTGTATCTGATGACACTGACTTCTCAATGCTAAATCTATGGGGTAACCGTTCCATGAATTAACCAACTTTGTTTCTACACTTCGCTGACCGAGTGAATAGCATAAACTCGAATCATTGTCAGCTGGTAAATGCACTGGATTTTTTTACGTCCGGTCTTTAGGGGAAATTCTCATGCAAATTCTCACTTCACTATGGCACGAAGGGCCTGCTTCGATGCTATTTTGGCGAAGGACTTAAAAGACTCCCTTGCTTCCTTAGATCGGCAAAAAAAGGGTGATCAACTATAGTGCTTAAGGTGTGGTCAGGTGTGATATAGTCAATTTATTCCCTGACCCTTAGGTTCAGGATCCCTATGGTTTATAACCACTAACTCAAAGCCCTCAGGTCGAGAGTCAAGTGCTCTAGTGAACTGCCCCGCACTAACTCAGGTCCAGAGTGAAGTGCTCTAGTGAACTGCCCGCACTAACTCAGGTCCAGAGTGAAGTGCTCTAGTGAACTGCCCGCACTAACTCAGGTCCAGAGTGAAGTGTTCTAGTGAACTGCCCGCACTAACTCAGGTCCAGAGTGAAGTGTTCTAGTGAACTGCCCGCACTAACTCAGGTCCAGA
>JAOYSI010001097.1:0-17464 GCA_025775065.1 Hiodon alosoides
TTTTATTTTAATAATTAAAACTTTTAAATTTTTCGCGTTCTTTCTTTTTCATATAATTTTATATTACCAAATTTTTTTTATAAATTTTTAATAATTCTCCACCACCCCCACCCAAAAAAAAAAGTATATTGAAGAAAATATAAAGGAAGGACACTTATCTAAATTAAGTAGGTTTGGGAAATTAGTAAGTGGTTTTGCCTCAGTGTTTGCAGGAGGATTGGATAACAAAAGGATTATCCTGCAAAATAAATAGTGAAGAGAAGTGCAAAAGGATAATCCCTTAAAATAAATAAATATTGTCCTTCACATTAGCATCTTGAATGGATATTGTCTGGTGTTGTACATAGCCTAGAAAAAACAATCTGCGTGAACATTCAAACATGGTACTCTGTCTGCATTTCCAAACACTTGCAAATGTGTTTTCTGCAAACAAAAAAAACAAACCAACATTTATATTGGAGTTTTAGTATTTGAATATTTTAATGATTTAAAAAATATTATAATTAAATCTCAAGGCCCTTATATTGTCTGTCTCAATACGTTTTTTCATCTGGAATAATTTTAGTCTCACCACTGCGGTCTTTCAGAAATCCTCCCTCTCTGGCATGAATTTCACTGACAAAACACTTGCTGTAGTTTTTTATGCTGTTTTGACACTTCTGAGGGTGGGTTTCTGTGCGTTCCTTCAGGCAGAATTATTTTTTTTTGGTCCTTTGGATCTAATGGTTTTAGTTTGTTCACGGCTTTCCGGAGTATACACAGCACATGTTCAAATGTATTGAGGTCTGGAGATCGAGATTTCCAGTTGAGAAAATTTATTTTGTGCTCATTTCATCATGTCTTTGTAGATTTGGACGAGCATAATTTTGGACGGTTGTCAACGTTGGAATGTCCATGTTCTGCCAAGCTTGAGAGTCTTGGCAGAAAGAAAAGTTTTTTGCCCAATTTTCTGGTATGTGTCAAGGTTCTTGACTTGCTGCAACGAAGGCCCTGACACCTGCAGAAGCAACCACACCAGACCAGTATAAATCCCATGCTATATTTCCAAACAGGCATCGTTTTTTCCCACTAAACAGGCTTTACCTGCTGTTTGCCAGACGTATAACAGACGAGGATGCCCAAAAGGCTCATTTTCTGTCATCTGACCGATTATATTTCGGTAGAAGTTCAGAAAATGTGATATGGTCTGTTTATTGTGGCATACTCCAAACAGAGGCCTCTTTTCTTCGTGGAAAAATATATAAGAGAATCCCATAATTGCAACAAGGACACCACATCACGCATATTGTCGGTACAGCAATGTTTGTATAACATTGTTTAATAAAACAATCACGGCAGAAATGGTTGATAGCCTCAAACAATGAAAATATTATCAAAACCTTGCAAATGATGAGGCTCACAGAGATCTATTTTCAGACCGTGATTTTAGACTGAATACATTTCAGCGTTAATTGGATTTAAATATTAATTAAACCCTGACTATATTAAATGGCCTTTTCTTTCAATGTGTGTGTCACTCACTGATATATAAAACCAGCCGTTAAACAAATCTCTCATTAGAGAATTTCCTTGATGTGTGGGGAAGATAGAAAAAGGCATAAAAATGAACGAATGAGCTCATCTCTTGCTAACAAAGGTTGCAGTGCCCCAACGGCGCCGCTCTAGTGTCTCAACACTGCCAGAGCTGCTTCAATCTCCTAGCTCAGAGTACGTAATGCCTCATACGTTTGGTACATCCGCCACACCTTCACGGATTCCACCGGTCGCAAACGGGACGTGATGAAGTTTATCCAATCCCGTCAGGGGACATGTAGAAAAAACATCCCACACAGGCAATGCACAGTGACAAGACAGCATGAATTACAAAACCTCAGCGTGACTCCAGAGATACAACGCTCTGTGACAAGAGCTTTCCACACAACATCCACAGGACTTTTCAGGCATTTTCCACCGTGTATAAAATTACCTACGACACAATTCATTAACAGAACACCTGCGCCATATGCAGTTTGCAGTATTCATTCATTTAATTCACGAATGTAATGTTTGTAAAACTTCCAGCAAAGAGAAATAATGTATGAACAAAATGATGTCATTGCTTGTGGTTCACAGCGCGATGTTATTAGAGCTGTGGTCGCACACATTTCAGCAACAATGACACAATGTCGTATCTTTGATAGTTCTCCGATGTAACGGGAGTTCTTTTCTCCTAAATCGCCAAGCCCTCAGCTCAGACGCACCCTTAAACACATCAGGGAACGCTGCCAAAATCAAACCCCATGGTCAGAGGCTGTTCACCTGATAACTGGAGACCCGTTCCGATGTACTGCCCCTGACGGGGTGCAGAGTAACATAACAGGTTTTACTGGGTGTTGCAGAAAGGATGTCTGTATGCCCTGGAAGGCCCTTCCAGGCCATGGGTGACACAATCTTTGGCGCTCGGCCAAATGAAGCAACGCTGAGACAGGAATGTCACAAATAGGCCTGACAGTCCCACGTCACTCTAATGAAAATATAAACACACGGGGCGAGCACATAGATGTGAAGGACCCCACACCTTGTGCTGCATCTGCATTTGATTTGTAGCATTACCGGAACGCCAAGCATTTTGCACGATTCCTTCCATTGGGCTTTCCATTAGAGACGGGCTTGACGGCTAAAGTGAGTTATTACATGTTTAAAGCAGGTACTGGATGTAATGCGGGATGACACACTCACTTTAGTGCATTGACCAGACATTCAGACACCAACCTCAAAGTCACAAACAGAAATGAGAAAGTTTCTGCCTTTCCTGGTGAGAAACTGCGTCTGGCAGTCATGGCGTGAACTTTTTTGCGAGAGATTTTACTGTTATGATCAAAAATAGCCCCAAAAAAAATAATTGCTGATAAGTCTTGCTGTCGTTATCCAACCAGCCAACCGCTGTTTCTCAATTTAATGGCCTTCTACTTGGCCACGTTCGTTCCAGCAATTGACATGCATTTATGATTCCATGAGATTTCCACGGTACACACATTTTACACACAAAATGCATATTCTCGTTATATATGACAATGCAAGTAATGGGTATTCTGTGGTCCCAATACACTAAGACTCCTATATCCCTGTTTTATACTTTGATCTTTAAAAAACTTGGCCAAATGCCGTCTACACCCAAGCTCTGGCGATATGCAAAAACGCTGTCCCTCTCTGATAATTGGCTGAATGATTGAGGGAAGACAGAACCCACAATTTGTATTTCCATTGCAAGAAGTGTCTCCGTTGAAGTTGATCTCCTTTTAAGAGCAGAGTCAGATCCTCGACGAACAGCTGAATCCCGCGTTTGGAAGCATCGTCTCAGAATGGAAGAAGCACAAAGATCTGGGATCTCACATCTTGCACACTTTAGAGGAATAGTGATACAATATAACAAGCCAGCGCTGTTTTTTAATTATAAATACAGCTGGAAAATGTGCTCTTGCCTTGATGAACTGAAACTAAACGGCTCTCATGTAAGCTCACACAACTTAGTTTTTTCGCATTTCAGATGATTAAATGACTTTGTGCAAATTCTTTGACTGTCCTCATATGTAAAGGATTACACTGTTGGAAGTGGTAACCCATTTCAAAGAGTTGATTTTTTCTATGTGTAAAACAGCATTTTTTCAAAGCGTTTGCTGTGTTAAGTTGAAATGGGAGTTCTGAGTAGGCGATGGTTGATTTAACGTCCCTGCTTCCCGCCTGATAATGTTGTTTTTAAAATTATTTTCAGCTCTACACACACCACGTGCATTTTATATGCATATTAAGAAACCATACGCTGGATTGCTGTATTATATCTGAATGTCCAATGTTATGATGTATAACTTTTTCTCATTCACGATTGTAATGAGAAAAATAGGTAAATGAACATGTTAATGTGATAGAAAATGGCAGAACCAACCACAAGGCAGGTCAAAGCAGAACACGCACCAAAACAGACTATCAAAATTTAAATATATGAATATTTAATCCCAGCCGGCTGCTGATCACATTTAGTGATATTGTTTTTAATAGTGATTTTTGTTTTTTTTGGTTCTGTAAAGGTTTGTAAAGAGTTTCTCACTCGTGAAAAAAGAAAAGCTATTGAATACTGACCTGTAAAGTGTGATTAGAGGTTTGGCAAATTTGGATTTGATCCCAGCCTTAATTTAGTTGAAACTGAATTAAAGATTTCACTGCCAACAAAATAAAAAAAAATAAAAATGCAATGACATTCATTGAAATGAAATCAAAACTTTGAACAACCTGCTAGTTATTCTAAATAATTTATTCTGAACCAATGAATTCTTTGTGTATTTGATGGCAGATATCAAACTGAACCAAATGGGCTTGGATGAACAAGTGGTGTGTATTTATTTTATTTAATCAGGCCACAGATGTTTTGAATTGCAGTTATTTGCTGTTCCAATTCATTAGGCTTGTGTGGGTGTTTGTATGTCTGTCTGACAGGGAGAGACAGAGAGAGAGAGAGGGGGTAGAAACAGAAATATAATTTGTCTGCACATCTTTGATCAGATTTGTTCCAAACTGAAAAGAGAACAATTCGTTTTAATAGAAACCAGCAGACACAAATGCGACTGAAAACCCCACGATGTCTGTAATCTTTCTGGTTTGTTTTGTTTTCCCTCTCCTGGGTCTCCATGGAATGGAGCTGAGTGTGTTCTTATATAGACAGAAATTATTCACTGACACATCCAAGAAAGTTATCTCTCTTCACACATTAGTTTTGATCAAAGACTGCACGGTCATTTCCCACAAAATTATCCTGACTTCAGGAAAAATCTAAATTTTCCCCAAATGGGGATTGCATGTTTTTAGAAATCTTCATCATTACCTTAACGAGTTTACAAGCCCACCACCCAAAGCATTCTTTTCTGAACAAGCTCTACAAAACACCCCTCCACAGTGTTTTCTTTGCACTCTCTTTAAAACCTGCTTAATCCCTACATAATCTGCAGGGGAACTCAGTATAAACAAACACATGCTCTTCCTCAATCCAGTGACAGTATCTATTTCTTCTCTGAGATTTTCCTCTGAGGAAACACAAGGAGGCCCTGAGCATCAGCAATTTACCCAAAGGCCCTTGCTATTTTCCACTGTTAAAAAAACCCTGTTAATGAACGTTACTTTTTAGCAATCTTTAATTCACTTTGATCTGAATCTTCAAAGACCTATTTTTCATGCCGCAGATTACAGATTTATCAGGGTAACTGTTAAACTAGAAATTGTTTTATTACTATGTCGAATTATTACCCATTCTTGGTAACTCTTGAGCTCAGGACTCACAGGGCGTGCTGCAATGGCTTGTTAATAAAGAGGAAAAAACACCTGGAATATACACACCTGGAATGTACACACCTGGAACGTACACACCTGGAATGTACACACCTGGAACGTACACACCTGGGATGTAAACACCTGGAATATACACACCTGGGATGTACACACCTGGAATGTACACACCTGGAATGTACACACCTGGAATATACACACCTGGGATGTAAACACCTGGAATGTACACACCTGGAATGTAAACACCTGGAATGTACACACCTGGAACGTACACACCTGGGATGTAAACACCTGGAATATACACACCTGGGATGTACACACCTGGAATGTACACACCTGGAATGTACACACCTGGAACGTACGCTAGAAAACCGAAATTGAGTACGGCAAAAATTGTGGAGTGGATGGATGAGAGGAAGTCCTACTTTAAGATGAAGATCTCAGCTGGACGGCCTCACAGCAGTGGGAGGGTTTATCCTGTCTCACAGCCTACTACCGTCGATCCGTTAGCCTTCTTCAGTCTACACCGGAATGGAAGTAGCTTTAAGATCTGAGTAAGTCACTCGGCCAAAAGCGCCTGCCAAAGGGTTGAATGTAATTGTAATTGCAGGCAGTATGTGAGGTATAAAACAGCCTGGCCGAAAGCTGAAAGTTAAGCCTAGAGGAAGCAAGGCCGAGCATGCTCTCGAGTGCCGTTGGAAAATTGCAGAAAATTGACACTATATTGCCTGCAAATTGTAATTCACCGTACTGTCCCCAGTAGGACAGGGCTTGGTGCAAACTTCACACTGCAACCAGATGGTGATTGAAAAAGCAGAAACCTTCTGCAGCCAGATGAGGGAAAACGTCTCCCACGCTGAGTGGAATGGTGCTTTTGCACAACCTTTCCACAAGTCTGCTGTGGTTTAGCCCGTGCAGAAACTTCTAACACTTCTAACACTTTTGTGATTGATAGACAGGTCGGTCACGCATGCAAACCTGCTGCCGTAAGTGTTCTGAACAGCAGGCATTTGAAGCGCTGATGTGCTGTGGTTTAGTTCGTGCAGAAACTTCAGAAAGCATCTAACACTTTTGTGATTGATAGACAGGTCGGTCATGCATGCGGACTTGCTGGCACAAGTGTTCTGAACAGCGGACAAACGAAACACTGATATTGACTGGTTTTGCATGATACCCATTGAAAGGAGCCGGAGGTGGAGGAACAAGTTTGAGTTTAACATTTAAACGCAGAAAGTCAGTCACAAGACCACATTTTTCTCTTTGTTGGACTAATCTGTGAGTAACCAGCCTCTTGATTAGACTTGGCCAATGCTGAAAAATAAGATGAAAGTAACATAAACATTTAGCTTGGCAGGATAACAGAGGGTAAATGCATTCACCCGAAAGTATAACGACAACAATCTGATCTGTATTTACGTCCGTTTTAAACGCTGTCAAGAGGTACCTGCCTGACATCTGTCATGGTAAACAAACAAACAAGCCAAAATAGGCCAAAGTCTAAGTATTTCAAAACACTCAACTGAGCCGGACAGACTCACAGAAAGGTTTTGCGTTGTAACAAACAGCCTTTGTGGACTTAAAGGACCCTGTGCCGACCGCCAAGCGTTTATTAAGCGTTTATCTCTGATTGCTCAGAGTTAGCAATGCTGGGAGAGATAGGGAGTGTTGGCGAGGTAAAAGGGGACAAGTGTTGAGTGTAAGTTACTCTCAGGACAGGAGTAATGTTTAATGTGCTTTATTTCCCATTCTGCAATATATATATATATATATATATATAAAAGTGACACCATCCAGGTTTAAATCTGCATGTCGGAAAGCCAGCAATTCTTGGCCAAAACTGTCTAAGCTGCTGGGGAGCCCAACGTGTTTAATTTATTAATGCTGTGTGCCATCTCCGTTCCTGTAAAACGGATTCAGATGTTGAGTATAATTCACTTTAAATACAACCAGTCTGAAATTGATATTTCCATATTGATGTTGCCAGCTTGCTGATATAATGACAAAGGAAAAAAATATCATTCATTCTAAACTAATATAATGCATTGTAAACTAACATAATTCATTGTAAACAAATTGAACCGTGACAACCCGTATTGTTCAACAACACTTTCAAAATTGCAATTTTTAAGATCCCTGCGCATAGCGGAACATGGCAGAACATAAGAACCAGTAGTAGTGAACTGAGAACTGTTCGTTTTCATTAGGTCCCATTTCCTCTTGTGGATTGGCGCACAATAATAGCACCGGTGACGCACCAGTCACCTTGACCTGCCAGGCTGTTTACTTTTCCTGTGGGTCCAGAAAGCTCCCGTGTACCACTGCTTCATGTGAACCAGCAGCAGAAATATTTACTGTTCCCTAGAAGCCTAGGCAGCAGAAGGCCACGCCCTCTTACTGGCATGGTCGATGGCAACCTCGAACAGACTGGGCCCGGTGAGACTGCCCAGGGATTAAAGTGTCCACACATTTTTTCCTACCATTATCAGCGGGGGTGGTAGTTAATGTTTAAAGTCAAGTGAAGGTGATGTGTTGTTTTTTAAACAGTCCTGGCACCACGGACCCGATTGTTCCGCCGTTTACAGGCAAACAGAGCAGGAACACAGGGGCAGCCAAGCGCTCCAAAGCAAACGCTCTGGGATTCACAGCATTTGCAATCCGAAGTGGGAGTGAAGACCCTACCAGGGAACAAAGGCCAAGATTTAAAAGGCTGAAGAAACAACACAGAGTGATGGACTGGTGTGATGTCATGGGTGAACCCTCTTTCCTCTGGTGGTCGCTCTCAGAGCGCAGATGGGCAAGACGACTTTGTTTTGGTTAACTGCAACCTTCCCATCTAGGAATATGAATGAAGCAATGTGCAGTGTTTTCCATGTTGTCACTCGATAATCACGTCAGTGCGCCGAAGGCACAAAGATTCGATGTTTAATCGCAGCCGTTTGGCATGGCAGCTTGTTCAAATAAAAGGAATTGGGCAATATGTTTATACACAGACCTAAAGTCGACCCATGTCGTTTGCTTTTATGCAAAACTAGGCCCCTGGAGATATCTCCTCTGTAATATCTTAATATATGAAATGTTTCTTAATATTTCTCCTTTTAGGCTGTCATTACGAAGGGTTCCAAATTCACAACACAACTCTGCTACGTTAAACTATTGATACAGACAATTTACACTCCCAGTCCAAGGTTTTCCTTCGAGTCAAACGTCGAGTAGATCGGCTCTCAAGAACGATTTCTGATAGCTCTGCAAAAAGAGGACCTGGGTGCGTGCGTTTGGATTCGTCAACGTATGGTCAACAAATAACGCAATCACATGATACTGGAAGAGAATGTGAACGGGAGAGACACATTTGTATTTCGGACAGCGCATCACACACAGTGTAATGCAATGCAAGAAATTATACAATTACAACTTGTTTTCAAACAACCCCTTTTTATTTCAAGAGTGTACGATGACAAGTTCACATAAACATGCATAACAATGGTTGCTAGGAGTTTTGTTTTCAGCCAGCCTCCCGTGTGTGTGTGTGTGTGTGTGTGTGTGTGTGTGTGTGTTTTTTTGGGTATAATGGGAGAAATATGCATAGTTCTTAATTCCTACTGGCAAAGTATGTGCCGACAAGAGCCAAACAAGGAACAATTTATTTATTTACCAGTCAGTGTGAAGAGAATGAGAAAAGACTTGAGGGATTTTGGCCGTTGCCCGTCTAAAGTAAATATTATTTAATATGGGTTTTGGTTTAGAGGAAATGTCTGCAGGCAAAAATTCACTGGGAGTTTCAGTGACAAAGGGGGCATAACAACAGAAAGGTATGTTTTTATGTAACATAATTGGGTTCTGGTTGTTTCTAGTCATAAACGATCGGCTATAAATCTCATCCAGAGCTAATTTATCAGACACGGTTTCCTCCCCCGGCGCCTTTGTTCATTCTGGGGGTCTGGTACTGGGTTTGTCAGGGTCAGGGAGTAAGCCGTGTAATATTTATCATTCGTAATGCACAGTGCGTTGCTTAAATACAATAAACCTGTTGTCATTTCCAAATTACGCGATGGCTCAAAACATAGCTTTATGGATGCATAAATGTCTGCAAATGTTGGCGTTTAAACAGTCAGATAAGATATTCTGAAAGACTGGAAGGAAGATAAATACAGTGAAACGAATGACAAAAATTATTAACACAAAAAGAAGTGTTTTTTTTATTTTTTTTTATTGATTTGCATGCGGATCTTTAAGCCAACACATTTCCGGGGAGGTTAAACCCCTAAAACCACCCCCTAGGCTAAGCCCCTGGAAAGACACTCTGACTGGAATCCCTGTAGGCTGTGAAACATGATGAAATTTCAGGGTGGCTCTTGGAAAACCTCTTTGAACTTAGCCTACCCCACTGATTTTCAATTACTCCTGTGTCTGCTGGCCTTCGTACCAGCTGATCTTGTTAACCGAGTCCTTAATTAAACTGACATCAAACTGACTTTAAAGACCTTTGCAGATGTTGTTTTTTTTTTTGTTTTTTTTAGCTTTTAAACAGGTGAAGATATTTAAGATAAGGACTTGATTCTGGGGCTGGCAGGAGCTGGCCTTGAAAACCAGCAGACACAGGGGCAAGCAAGGACAGGAGTGGGAAAAGTGCTGGCTCACAGCGACCGAGGACCAGAGCCGAAAAAAAAACATTGCTATTGCTATTGACCAAGGCTGCTCGGACTCTTCTCTCTGGGCAGGAAACCTGAGAAGATCCTTCAACATCTGCATGAGCTGCTTTCCAATGCGACCCGATGGTTTAAGCAACATCCCGAGAGCATTGTTACCGTTCATCCAGGGAGGTAGCCGTGGCTAATTAGAACTGTTAACGACCTCTGCAGACTTACTTCCTTGATAGTGACTCCTGCTATTCTCTGAAGGACTTCACGTGGAGACGTGTAGTTGTGTGCAGGGCCACGGGTTTTTCAAGTGTTTTTCATTACATGACTATAATGTCCTAACTGGGCTTAATAATGAACAAATATAACGACTGTGCTTTTAAAAATACTGCAGCACAGGCATTGGCTCCGTCTCAGTAGAGAAGGAATTTACACGTTTATGTTGACCAAAAGTACACAGAGTAATGACGGACCTCCGGGATCAGACCTCCTTGGACCCAGCTCTCCTGTTACAGGAGGAAAAAATAAAGAGTAAAAAACAAACGACAAACGACTGGTCTGGAATCGGAAGGATGTTGTTTAATTCAAACCTACCGAACGGGAATTTAAACAACTCCACATGCGATTCAAGTCAATCAACAACCAAACATATGCAAAACATATCCTGATTGTTTCCGAGTTTGTCTTCGGAGTGGAAGCTGATAAACTAATCAGGATGATATAAAATGATATGTGTGTAAACAAATGGCACAACTGCCCACGCATCGCAGAAACGTTTGGCTAATGAATAACCACTGAGACACACAGGATCAGGCGCACTCGACGAGCGCCAGCGATATAGAAAAAGCACTCACAGATAAACAGACGCTTTCGTAAATTCTAAAAAACGTATCAGGTGCAGGCTTTGTTAGAAGCAAAGCCGGGTCCCTCCTGGCATTTAACCTTGTTTAATTCATGCGCTTCTTAATATATTTGTAAATGCATCGGAACAATGCAGAGTGTGATAATTCGTAAATCATATGCGTTTTGTTTGTATAATGGCCCACAGTATACACAGGCACCAAAGTGGTTAATCACCATTACAAATTCCTATAATGCACAGTTTTCAAATTCAGGCCCAAGTGGATTACTCAGCTGTCATTAGTGGTTGGCTTAATTCAATAGTTAATGTGTCTCAAACTTAATTACAAGCAGGGACTTGCAGAGTGTCCTATAAATCTGAAAGAACAAGTGTCAGTCTAAGCCACACTCTCTGATTAGTTTTCTTTTTTTTCTCTCTCAATTGTTTACATGCAGGAAATGCAACTAAATAACTCTGTGTTATAACTGACCCTATACACAGTGAGAGTGAGAGTGAAAAGCTTAAGAAGGTTCAATTAAATCCATGCAACACTAGCTAATTGTGTAATCACCCATGGGTTGCACATGAGGGAGGCTGGGCGATGGGTTTAGGCCAGTTTGTTTCAGTTTTGCGGTTAGGGTTAGGGTTAGGGTTATGGTTAGGGTTTGGCCTCCAGCATCCAACACTTGGTTGCTTACCTAATCACAGTGTTCATCTTTACTCTTGACCACGTGTGTGCTGTATCATACAAATGGCGTGTGGAAGGTAAATAGGTAAATTGTATTCCTGCTTTGACAAAACTTGATATACATTTACAGAGACCCTTGGGAGGAAGACGTCTCTTCACAGATCAGCAGGAGACCACAGTTGTATCGCAGAAGACTGCTGACAATTTTGACTCTGGTGATAAAAGCCAGCAGGAAAAAAAACATTGCTTGTGATGTAAATGCAAACCTGTTGGCTGACAAGATTCAGTGACAAGACACAGACTGAATATTTTTTTCACTTTCCCAAAAAAAAATACATATATAACATATAATATCTAAGCTTCCTTTTATTTGTGTATATAAACAGAAGGTATAACATAAATATATCCTTAATATGTCAAAGTTGTATTTTTAAATGTATTTGTTGAGTAGATAAATCAGGGTAATCTGGGCAGTAGCATGCTCAGGCTGTGTGTAATTGGTGTAGCAGAAGGCCAAGGATTGCTGTGTATATGCTGTCGACATGAAACTCAAATGTAAGTCTCCGCTAAATCAAATGTTTTGCAAGATATTTGAAAAAAAAAAACAACAAAAAAAAAACCTAACAGACTGTTTTGAGTTTTGTGCTAAGAAATAGGGATTGTTAAATATTTGTGCCAAGAAAGCTGGGTATTGTTTCAAAAAAATGTTTGATAGCTTGAGTCTGTAAGTGCTGCAAAACTTTGAAAAAATTGGACAAGTCCACGTTGTTGACCCAAAAAATGCCCCCCCTTGAACACTGCGTTTATAGATTCAGTTCCAGCGTGTAAGCAATTGAGAAAAACTGTAAGAGTTTTAAGGCTGTTATTTCGAGAAACTTACATAAACCATTGAGAAAAATAGCAAAAAGCGTTTTGTTTTCACTCACTGGCCAGAGGTCAGTTAGGGTTGGGGCATCGCTGTGTCAGAGCCATTTACTAAAATAACTCCGCCATCACCTTATATCTTCCAGGTATTTGTCATGACCAGAGAAACACAATATTGTTCATCCCGGTCGTGAGGTTGGACCTTGGAGGTCAGTGAGGAGCACATCAGAGACTTTACTTTTTTGGTCTCGTGGGTTAAATGAATTGGATTTCACTCTTAAAGAATCCAATTAACTTTGAAGATCGATACCATATGTCTTTATTTTGCATTGGGAAAGGCCCCTCCAATTGGATTACCTTGTGTCATTTTCATTAGTTGTTGAACAGTAGACTGAACTGCAGTGTGAATTGTACCGGTGTGGATTGTGTAACTGTACATTCCTGTGTCGGACGTTTGGACTGTGTATTACTGGATGTATTATCTAGGCGATGATATGACTTCAAGTCCACGTGAAATGCGTCATGTACATTATTTAATCACAGATCATTTTCATGGTTTATGAGGATGGATATAAATGTTTTATGCACTACAAACTCGAAGAAAACAGATAACAGTTTCTAAATATCATACAATGAATAAATATTTCAAATGACAAACTTGGTACAACGCGGTGTAAATCAGTTGTGTGAGCTTTCAGGGAGATATTGAACTGACGGCACCCAGCAGCAAACAGGGTGGTCCCGTATTTTCACAGAGTGGCTTTCATTACTGACAATTTGAATAATACATTAATCATAAAAAAGCAGCAACCATGCTGATTAATATTTACGATTCCTGAGACTGCTGCTGCCAAGTTGTAGATGGAACTATCACCTAAGGGGTAAAAAATAAAAATAAATTCTGTATACAATCTTTTGTTAAAATTCAAATGTGCTGTGGCAGATATTCAGCACGGGCCAGTGAAAAAAGAAAGATTACTGAGATGGTGATGACTGATAACTGTCTCTAATATAGATCTAATAGGTCCTTTTCACTGGGCTCCTTAATTCTATGACGAAAGTGCGTATTATGGAATTCATGTTTCATTCAACTTAGATAGAAAGGTATGTCTTTTTTTTATCTACTGAAGGCATCTTGGCTAAAATGGGTAACTCAATAGGTAAAACGTTACATAAGTTGTATGATTTTCAAGGGGTAATGTATACCCTTGATGCTGGCTGAAACAATTAGCCGGAGAACTCTTCAGTGCGGTTGGGCTTTGATTATAATCAATGGTCCTAAATGTTTATCGCTTGAAAAATCTGTGTGCCCCTCGAAAACTTCCTCTTTGATTAAATCTGGTATTGTTTTACCTGAGGAGTTCTTCCCCCAAGGTACCTGAAGTAAGTTTCTGAAGTAAACTGGACGGCCAGGTGGGCCTGTAGACTAATTTGGCAACGCTGAAGCTGAATGCTGCAAAGTTTCTGAAGCAGTAGGTAGTAGTGGTAGTAGTAGTAATGCTTAATTGATCCTCGGGTAAAAATTGCACAATTCTAATATTATGCTGGATATAGTAATGTTAAATTGTACAATGATGCAATAAGGACTAATACTTCTACAGGATCCGTGTCCAATTTATTGCTCTTTCACCGAAGGTCAGGAGAGGGAACAATGTGAAAGCGATCCATCTCTTCAACTTGAACTTCATGCTTGACCCTAACCCTAACCCCCCGTCTTTTTCTTTCCCCACTCACATCCCCCTTGTCAGATTCCTCATTGAATACCTGACAGCTTTTGTCATGGGCCTTCCCTCGGAGAAATCTCAAGTCACCCCCGTCCGTCCAGGTGCGTGGCCCATCAGCAGGTGTTTCGAATATCTCAGCCGATAAGATCAGGACGAGGGGGAGGCCGCCCTCAGAAGGGTGCCCCAGTGTTTTCATGTGGACCTGGAGGAGCAAAAGGCTTTGACGGGACATCCGTCATCACCAGGGGCCCCCAACGCCAAGTTCACCAGTGGGAGCAGAAGGCAACACTCTGACTGACAGACTCCTTGGATCTGGCAGACGATTGTTGAGGAGCGCTGGCACTTTCTGACTAGTCCGGTGGGAAAACTGCACGGGGTTGAGAAGCAGAAGCGTGGAAACCTTTGAGATGTTTCAGCAGTGACTTTTTGAGCCGTACTACGGGTTTCTTTGCGTAACGCTTGCCAACCTTGGAACACAAACGTGTGCTCTTTTGTCTGAAGGACGCCATCGCTTTTTCTGTTCACAGTTTAATATCATGGTAAAAATTTAATTCTGTTAAATCAACTTTATCTCACGGACATAAAAGCACAGCTTTTAACCCAGAGAAAACCTTCATAGAAATTTTCCAGAAGTTCAGGGTCTTTAGATGCTCTTTTCAGGGGAACCATATTCTTCTTTATTTATCTAGACAGTTATAGCCAGCTAATTTAAAATGTCAGATAAACCTTTCAGCTCATATATCAGTACCACACATTTAACTAAGCTGAATTTTAGCTATATTTTAGCTATATTTTTCATCCATATAAGCTTTAATAATTCACACAAATGTACTTTCCTGTTATTGCAGGCAATCAGTTAGGCTCCTACAGACCCTTACTAATGCAGAAATGTATAGAGCTTAAAACAGTTAGCTTCTAACGTATCATTAGGGAGGACCCAATGTGCAGAATTCTAGAAATACATTTGATTTCATTTAATTTCTGACATGAGTTTATTGTTCACTCTGAACAATAAGGTTACGATGACAAGTGCAACAAAGAGACACTGAGAGAATGGAGAGGTAAATAAAAAATGAAACCTTTGTTTGAATTACACCCCCAACTCTGGTCCAGAAATAATTAAGTACCCAACTACTGCTTAAATATAAGGCTGCAATAAGTGTTTTTCCTTACTGTGAGGTAGACGTTAGAATTGTAAAGCGTTACATACACAACAACAAATGTAAACATCCGAGAAGTAGAACCGCTTTTAACTCTGCTCACGGAAATACCTAATGATAAAAAGAGCATCACTTCAGCAACACGATAACATTCGTGTTAGAGCAACTGATGGCGAAACGACTCGGGAGTGATTAGTTAGAGCCACCGAAAGCAGTCTATAAGAGGATGAAATTGACTGACAAGTCGAACTAATTCCAGTTCCTCCCCTGGCACATACATTTTTCTTTAAACTTTTTTGGTTCAGAAATTCCATTACATAGTCGCTAAACGGGTGCTCTCATCCTCAGCAACTTAAATTGCTCTGATTTGACAATTTAGCCATTCAGACAACTGGGCACATGTCCCTCTTTTGTTTTTAAACTTGAACCTAGTGGTCACAAGACCATCTGCTATCCGAGGTCTGACATCAAAAGCAGACTTTGTGCTGCATTGGACATTAAGCTCTAGTTCAGGTCCAATTTAAAATCTCAGCTCACGAAGCAACCCTCACCCCCTCTTGTGCTGTAGACAACGTAAATACGATTGTAAAGAACATTTTGGTTTTGATCAGGTTTACATTGTCTCTTGTCTCTGAATTTATTTTAGCCAAGGCCATCTATGTGATCGACTGATGGCAGTGTAATGCTGTTTCTGCAAAAATCTTCTAAATTCTAACAAAGCCAGACTGTTAAATGTGCTTAATGTTGTCTGAAACGTGCAAAGTTACCCAAAACACCATTTAAATATTAATGAGCAATGTTCAATTAGAGCAAGAAACCACAGCTCCGATTTCATGTTGTTGCACCAACGGTTTTTATTAGAATTTCGATACCGTTTCGAGTTCTTTTTCCGATTGACAGACGAGAGACCCCGAACTGGTGCTAATGCGGTAATCAGCACTGACGAAACTGGTGCGGTATACCTGGTTTTTCCTCCGTTCGTCAAACAGCGCAGACGCGCCAAACACTGTGTGCGAAGTGGGAATGTTGAGCGGCGTGCGCTGTGCAGGTTCCCCGTCTGGCTGCTTCTTTATGTACGTGTATCCCCCATGAGCCCGTTTGGCTGGCTTTTCAAAGGCTGCATAATGTAATCAGCCCGTTGAGTGGCAGAAACAGCTGTGAACCGTGTGCAGGGAACTGGGAGCCAATCATGGGACTTGGGTGGTGGGAAAGAGTCTTATATTTTCTGCACCAGACACCTTGGCTTCTCCGTTTGAGGCCTAAGGAGGATCGCTTCTGACATTTTCAGACTAGCTTTTTTTGACAAGACATATGCAAGACATATACCAAGGCAAGTCTCCTCCACTGCTTGGTATAAACAGGGTAGAGCCCAGGAGATAATCACAGCAACACAGCAACGTTAACAAAATCCATGGACACAGATGCTGCTATTGATCAACTGAAAAACAAAAAACAAAATCAAATACTTGAATTTAAATTTGATTAAGTCGTGGCACAGGATTGTCCGATTTTACGAAGTCAGTTTTGCCATCGAGCTCTTGTCATCTGCTTTGAAGTTGCTCTTTATTCCCGTTTCCTCCCAACACATTCATTTCTGACATGGTGTAAAGCCAGAGAGTGCACGAGTGCAGTTCATCATTTGTTTTACCGCGTTCGATTCTGCAGTTTGTCTCTCTCTGCGAGCTGCAAGCAGGTGGGCCTTCTGTGCTTTGCTTGTAATTGGCTTTCCTCAGTGCTCTCTAGTTGCAAGTAAAAGGCTGTACAATTTGTGAATGCCATTCAGATAGTATGGGGATCAATCTTTTTATGGGGAGACCACAAGCAAAGAAAAAAACACACACACAATAACACACACACAATACCGCACACACACACACACAAAAACACACACGCATGCACACACACACATGCACACATACAATAACACACATGCACACACACACACACACACAATAACGCACATGCACACACACACACACACACACACACACAATAACGTTCACACACACACACAATAACACACACGCACACACACAATAACGCACATGCACATACACACATACACACATCACACATGCACAATAATGCACACGCACACAATTACACACACACACACACACACACAATAACGCACATGCACATGCACATACAAACACACAGTATATGTTTTCTTCTTTAACACACCTGAGATTTTTTATAATTGAATGAACAATGGCAGCAGGAATACCCATTGGAGG
>JAOYSI010001098.1:1077-12728 GCA_025775065.1 Hiodon alosoides
TGTTTTTTTGTTTGTTTTTTTGTTTACACACTTGTTTTTTTTGTATAAAACTTCGTTATTGCGCCCCAGCCATTCACCCCCGTAACCCCCCCCCCCCCCACCCACACACACACACACAATATTTTTACGGCCTTCCACCCGGTCGTTATTAATGGAACTCAGACCTGGGTTCGACATCTCATTATCGTCCCTGCTGATTTATTCAGTTTTTACTGGCAGCCGCCCTCCTCTTCCTGTCGGATTGCCTTTTAAGAGTTTAATTGTGCCGGATGGGCTGTCGTCATCCTGCCTTGGTGATGTGTGTTTTCCCCAGGTTCCTGGGCCACCTGTACGCAGCCGAAGCGCTGATCTC
The DNA here is from genome assembly GCA_025775065.1 of Hiodon alosoides. Lineage (NCBI taxonomy): Eukaryota > Metazoa > Chordata > Actinopteri > Hiodontiformes > Hiodontidae > Hiodon > Hiodon alosoides. The sequence continues at coordinate 1,430 of JAOYSI010001098.1, forward strand.
CCTGGACCGGATCTCCGACGCCATCGCCCACCTCAACCCGGAGAACGTGAGCGACGTCTTCCTGGGCGTCTCGTCCACCGAGCAGGACCAAGGTGACCGGCCCGTGTTCTGTACGCCTGTGTCTTTTTAAAAACCCCTCACTCCCTCTTGCTTTAGTTTCTGGTTAAATGTAAAAAGTCTCTCCATTGCTCCTGTTTGACGGTTAAAGCACCATAAGGTGTCGGTCCCGTCGGGAACTCCTGCGCTCAGTAAAATCCTATGCTGTCCTGTTCTGTGCCTGTCAAACCCTCCCACCCCCACCTCTCTCACACTCCCCACCTGCACCCGCTGTTCACTGTGCATTAATGATTTACCACGGGGTTTTATCCAGTCCGAACATGGGCTTTTCTGCCTCGTCTGGTGGGATCACGTAGAACTGGCAGGGTAGCAACCTGAACACCGGCTTTAACTGTGCGCTAAGTGCCTTGAAAAGGCTTTAAATCTGCCATGTGGAGGGCTTAATTATTTCTAATGACTGCCGTGCATGAGTTTACACTTGACATGAACCTTTATTCAGGAAGCGTTTTAGGAGCCTGGTACTTCTTTTCCCATGTTGCACAGGGAGGTCAGACGTATGCCGTTCGCCCCTAACGGATCTGTAGCCGTGTTTATTTTCAGTTGAAGGCGTTTGTGGCCGGCCATTGGTTTTCACACAGCCATGCGAGGGCGTTTAGGTTGGGGGACGGTGCGATAACCGTCCAAGGGCATCAGCTGTTTTATTTTATTTTAGTTTTTTTGTCTCCTACCTGCAGGCTCTGATCGGGGCGAACTGGAGCAGCAGGAGTCGCGTGAGTGTTTGTCCGCCGTGACCCGGAATGGGCCCGCCCCTTGGGCCGCCACTCGCCGCCTGACGCTTGTGCGCGCCTTGTTTCCGCAGCAGGGAAGCAGACTCCGCTCTGCTACCCCAGCACCCTCAGCTCGGCGCGGGCCATGATGCTCTTCAACCTGGGCAGCGCCTACTGCCTGAGGAGCGAGTACGAGAAGGCCCGCAAGTGCCTGCACCAAGTAGGGACAGGACTCCCTTTCTCTCCCAGCACCTGAACCTCCCGTCTCTTAGCAGACGAGGCACTAGTGTGTTAGTTTAGGGGGTGAAGTGCAGTAAGAGACTGAGCTGCCTTGCCCTAACCACAACCACTGTGAGAAGCTGTAAAGACTAACGCTGCAAAGGCGTCCTGTGTTAAAATGACGTGTCCTGTCCTCGATGTTGCGAACTGTTGCGTGTTCATCAGACGCGCTTCCTGAAAACCATTTGTGTGGTTTTAAACGCCCTTTTTTCCCCTCTACGTTAGGCTGCGTCAATGGTCCATACGAAGGAGATTCCTCCAGAAGCAATACTGTTGGCTGTCTATCTGGAGCTGCAGAATGGTAATTCTTGAATTTGTGCATGAGACTATTGGTGGAACAGATGTGCGAGCAATAAAACCCTCAGAAACCTACTTAAAATCCACTTGTGTTGATTGGCGACTTTTGTGTTTCTTAAACCCGGAAACTGCATGTGAGAAACCGTTTTGACTTCCTTGAATCAAACGCACTGTGTGTAATCCGCTGTTTTCTTCCGATTTGATTTGTTCCGTTCCGTTCCGTTCCCCAGGAAACACAGAACTTGCGTTGCAGATCATTAAGAGGAACCAGCTCCTTCCGTCACTAAAGGCCTCCGCGGCGCCGGACGTTCGGAAGAAACCGGTCCCGGTGTTCCAACCCATCCAGTCCATACAGCCCATCCAGATCCCCTCGCCCTTCACACAGGTCCAGCGCAAATGACAAGCGCCGGGCTGTTGGACCCATCCTTCACTACGCTCCCAGTATTTATACCGCTCGGTGAACGTGTGCCCCATTCAGTACAGTCGCACCCTGCGCTTTCCCTCGTCCTTTACAGACGTCGGTCTTCTGTTTTTTTAACCCCAGAATATTTATTAATGAATTGGCGAATGCCCCAGCTGTTTGTCCTTTAGCCGAGATTTACAGCCGTTTTATTTTTATGTGAGAACTGGGCGTGTGTCGGGACATACTGTAACCCTCTGCCTCTTTCTGAGGACGTTTCCATTTAAAACATTTGTTTACACACCTCTGCGTATGGCTTTTTCATTTTGACTTTTAGCCATAATTTGAGTGTTATTTTTAAATGACTACATTGGTATCGTCACAGTTTACCACCTCCTTTTCAGTTGATGGTTCCCCTTGCGTTCCTGGTATGATAAATATACAACCAATCAGCTTCTTTATCATTTATCTTTGACATTATTCTTCTTAAACCCATTGGCTGCACACGCTGCAAAACGGGCACCTTTTCTCACACTCTGGTTTTTTTTGTAAAGGCTGACTCAGCGGATTTCGATTGCCTTCCATAGCAGAACATTCGTAATATCCATCCATGGCCCTCACTGCGAGCAAATTGTCAAAGCGCTGCTGGCTCCTGACTGCAGGCTAATGGCTTTAGGAAAGAACTTTTTTCCCTGACGTCACGCGTTCTGTCGCTTTCCTTAATGGGTTAGCGTATCGGCTTTGCGTGCTCGGCTCAAAGCTTGCTTTATTTAAAAAGTGAAAAACCTAAGCAGTCCCCCACATTCAAAACAGATGGCAGAGCAATGAGAGTCAGAGTCACTCCTGTTGGGATTAAGGCTGAGTTACTGCGTCTGTGATTCTGGCCTATTCTGAGGTGGGGAAGTTTTAAGAGATATGTTTCCTGCAGCCCTGGGGACCCCTGGGTGGCAAATAAATAACGAGGTTGCCTCTATTACAAGGGAGCCAGGACTGACAGATAAATGGGACGGGGGAGTGGGTTGCGAAACTGCTGTTGAAAAGCAAATATCGTACATAGGGGGTTTTTTTTAAACAAAAACCGCTTAACTAAACTATAATACTGTTTAGACTGCCCAAAGATTTTATTCACTGATACATGGATGTGTGCGGTCGTATTTTAGTAAGAACGATTGTGCAAATGTTCTATAATTGAGTACCAAAAAGGTATACTTAATTTTGACTTCCTAATGAAGAAATGTGCACTACATTAAAATATACACTATTTCATATTTTCCTGGACAGTTGACACCCTATGTAGGTCTTATTTTCCCTGTATACTCAGTTGTAGGCGAGTGTGGTTGGACTAAAATGACAGAATTCTGTTTAAAAACTACAGCTAATTCTAAACCAGACCAGTAGCTAAGGTTTTTATTTAGCCAAGTCTCAGCCACAACATTTTGGGCACTTTTAAAAACTACATAAATTGTTTCTAAACAAATCCATATAAAGAATTTTGAACCCAAACAAGACTAAACATCACCTGCCTAAGATTTCCCTCCATATTTATTCATACACTTACATTAGTTGGCTCGTATAAATTGTAAATAAGCATCCATTGTAACGCAGAGAACAGGCAGCTAAAATTATCTAGGGATCTACAAGCAAGACAATCAGAAAAGCAAAAATAATCCTGTGTCAAACTTGTGTCTGGTGTCGTAAGGTTTCTGGAATATTGCCAATGTGCTGCAAGTGAAATGGTTCGTGAGACAACCATAGATCTTTGGTTTAATGTTTCGACATCTCCACGCGCGTGGAATTGCCAGGATATATTCCTCCTAATGAGAATAATCGCATTTTAAATTTACCTGTGCAAAAAATGTAATATCCGTCCATCATCTTCCCTTTGTCTCGTAACATCACGCAGTAGTTTGGGACAACAAAAATATTGGTATGATAAAACCAGTGTGTAAAAAAACTGCTCAATATTTCATAACAAATGAGAATGTGAGTTCATAAATCTGGCATGCAATGAGAAGGGGTAAGGGGAAAACAGCAGTCTGAAATCCAAGAAATACAAGTTTATTAAAGTGTAAACAAAACAAAAAAAACAAAACTGCATAGGAAATGTTTAAAGTCCATATAAGACAACAGAAAATGGCTGCAGGCAACTAGTATTATAGTCTCCTAGGCCTTATTTAGACAGAAGACATGACTCCTTCACTTCCTGCCCGTCCTGAGAGGGAGGGAGGGCGGTCAGGAGGGACTGTGCCATGGAACACGGGAAGCCCCTCCCACCGGCCTCTCGCACACACATCAACAATCATCATACCCCCAGAACTTCTCTCCCAGAAGTGACACCAGCACCCACCACGGACTGCAGAAGATACATTCATAAGGTTTCTGCTCAACTCAGACGCACACCCAAACAGCCGCCTTCAGCACTGCGTGTCCCGCCGAAAGCTGGGCGGGGGGCTTGTTCGACAACGGGAAAGTAAGCCTGTAAACTGAGGAGAAAATATCAGATCCCAAATTTGCTCTCTTTTCTAAAAAAGTAAAAAATACCCAACATTTATTTCTATGATACAAGGAATCTCTCCCCCAGTCTGTAGCTTCTTTACGTTTGAAATTTTGGTCTTAAATTGCATTTCTCCAATTTCAGGGGATAAAAATGTGGCTTTCTTGCAGTGTTTTTTTTTCCTCTTTCCATCTCTGTAAGCAGCTGTTTGGTGTGAAAGAAAAATCTTTATCATAGGAGACAGTCATCTTTCCCAAAAATACATTTCTTAAGGGTTACCATGAATCCCTTGGTTTTCATCTGTTTTAGTATTTGTAATTGTCAAACAAAATTTAAATTACAAAAAAAAAAAAAAAGGTAATCCTGAAGATGTTCAGGACAACATTATTTCCACTGAGAGGTAATGTGGTATTTGCACAAAAACAAATACACACGCACACGCACACACACACACAAAACTAATTTTCTGAGGTAACAAATCACTAAATCACTACGGTACACATTTAATTTAATCAAGCACCCAAAACATGGGGCTTTGGAAAGCTACCTGAGTTTCTTTTTTTTTCTTTTTTAAGATATACAATCAATAAAAGAGGTCTAAGACCATGCACTTCTGAACTGGTACAATTAGTTTTTATTTATTTATTCTGGATTTTCTTTTTAACTTTTTAAAAGAAACCAATAACGGGCAGAGAATGCAGAGAACGGTGCTCACCACAAAAGTTGAGTAGACCCGTACAACAGGAAGACCCAAGCCTGGTGAGACATTGCTGACCATCATTAAGAACCCACTGGCTGACGTTCCCCTAATCAGGTAATGCAAACAAAAAGCATGTCGTTTTGGCTAGAACTGGAAGCCGTTTCCATTTTCTTTTTTAGAGAGAAGTTTCTAAAATGAGCCTTTTGTGGGTCCCATAATAACCCATGCTTACTTGGTTTTTGGTCTTCGATCCAATTGGTCTCCCGCTCTGACCAATGGATCAGGGGCAGTACACATCAGCTTTAAACATTGTGACACAGCCGACGTGTACAGGGCGTACATTTAAACGGAGGTAACCGTCGTGCGCCCCACGTGCCGCATGTAGCCTGCCCCAATGCCGATTTTGGTGAACGCGGGACTCTTTGGCAGTTTCGGGACCGTGCGGCGCCTGAAGGGTGCAGAGGTAGGCGCCCCGGATCGCCTCACAACACACAGCGGCGTTTAAGGCATGAGATTCTCTACAGTCTCAACGTCACCACTATCCTTTGATTGGAGTTTGTAAAGCTATCTTAAAAAGGGAGGGACACAATCTAACAGTCAAAAAACATCCCCGTACATTTTGGTAAGTCACAATAAAATAATGTCGGGGTGGGAGTGGGGGTGGGGTGGGGATTTTCCCACCAAGTTCAGTTCATTTTAATATCAAATACACTTTCTTACTAGGAATTTTTTTTAAAGCATGCACAATTTAAAATATATATTTTTCCTCTTAAAGAGCCAAGACCTAAGGATCTTTGAGACAGATCTCTGCAACTTATTTTCAAAAAGGTGAATGCAGATCAGACATTTGACATAATACTGAAACAAACAAATACAATTATCAGATTTGCTCCAAGCTGCAGGCTCTCAGTTCTCAGCCGGCCTTTGTTTTCACAATGTGCTAAACCACAACCACAACCACAATCGATATATTCAAATGAAACCATGGTTGGCATTATCTACGTTCATATTCAATTCCTTAAAATAAGTTACATTTCTCGAAGGCCTTCTGAAATAGTCTGAGGTAAAATGTGTTTTTGTGCTGAAATGAAGTTAACTTATAACAAAGAAAAATATGCAAAGATCTCCCAATGTTTTACATGAGGGAACTAAAGGCCTAGTTGTAGTAGAAGGCCGAGAAGGAATGAGAGATCGGAACAACGATGTGATACCTCAGCTCTTCAGGCTCCAACTCAAATAAGTCTGCCTGGGGCCACCCCCCTGAAGCACACAGAGATCATCCCCCCACCCTAACATACTCTAAACTATCTGGACAATTTATGCAAGCAGTAGAAATTACATTAGGAATTACTATCTTTTTTACCGCCCACTTTCACTGCTTGTTTTTGGCACCAGCTGGGTACTCTTTGGCACATTTCCTTCAGATACCTACACTTTCCTGACAAAATAAAAAGGCACAATTTACACGCCAACTTTGTATAATTTACTTTGCGCCTTCGTTTGAGTGTTAAACGTACCTCAGGAGAGACGCATACTGGTCCATGACTTCTGAACGAAATTCTGAAATGAAGTTCTACCAATCACAATGTCTCAGTTAACAGCACTGCCTTGTTGCCACTAGAGGCGAGTTCAAGTTAAAATGCTAAATTGAAGCGAGTGTGAAATTGAACCAGATGGGATCGCGCCGATTCCTAGCACAACAGAACAAGATAAGTAAAGGCCAAGACAATACCAAAGGTAGCTTCCTGAACAACCTGACAAAAAAAAAAATAAATGTAAAATTAAAAACAACATTTATTAAATAATATTATTTTGAATAGGTTGCGTCTAATCTGAGCTGGAAAATGCATTTTATTGGGTGTAGTAATCACGCACCAATTAGCAGGGTGTAGGGAGTGATCATTTCTCCTTATGAAAAGTACCAATTTCAATAAAGAAAAAAATATATATAGTAAAGCTCCAGGCAGCAACTCCATAAAGAATTCCATACAGCCTGTGGCCCAGAAGGTGGAATTCGACCTCTGAGGCGATCATCACTATAGCAAAGCACTTCTTCTTGTTGAAAGAATTCTTAAACAAAAAGAAAAAAAAAAAGAAGAGCCTTGATTTTTTAAAGAATAAATCAGTGATTATTACCACCACTTGATTTATTTTGTAATTTGGTTTATCTGCCATTTTTGGTTAATCTGAGTTCATCGCTAAAGGTGTGACAAATTTCACACTCTTTTTCCTCTTCACCCACCATAGAAACTGCAAAGTCCTGTCTTTTTATGGCAATTCGATTGGACCAACCATTTAATCATTTATAGCCGAACTTTACACTAGCACTACGATGTCTACAAACGGGACGCGTGAACCACTTCTGTCTCGGCTGGGTGGGCTATAACTTTGTTTTTTTGTCTCTTGATTTTAAACACAACAGGACTTGTATTCTCCCTGCTTAAAGCCAGACAACAGTGCTTTTTAGAGGGGGGTACATGGTGTAGAAGTTATAATTGCAAACAACAAATCATAATAAGATAATTGTAATGGTCAAAATGAGCTAACTAGGTGGTAATCTAAAGCAGGACATTACAAATAAATTCTAACTTTGGTTCTTTCCTCTAGCTGGATTGAGACCACCATCTTCAGAGTCAGAGAGTTGGTCCGTTTGCTATAATTTCATTTTCCCAGGACAACAATAAATAGTAATTGACTCGGCAGTAGTCCAAGGTTTGGATTTAATCCCAATCTCCAGAGCCAAAAAGAGTGCCTTTTTTGGAAAACCCCAAAACCACGGGGTTTCTATCAGCAGTCATATCCACAGGTATAAACGTCTGCATGTATCCCATCTGTTAGATATATATACTTTCAGCTAATTCATAAACGATGGCACAAACTGTTACTTTAAGAAATTAAATGAAATATCATTTTAGTGTGAAACCAACTTTTTTTTTTTTTGGCTTTGCACATCCAATTTAACTTCCTTACTAAGAATGTGATATCTAAAAACTAGTCTCGGGCGCTTCAATACTACACTTAAGGTTTAAAAAAAAAAAGAAAAGAAAATTGATAATGAAAATCATAGGTAATGTTAAATTGGTTTAGGAGAGGAAGAAAAAAAGAAAAAAAGAAAAGAAAAAAAAAAACAGATTCATAACTAGAACATTACGTTCTTTAGACCAGTACGTTTTTATACTGATTTACAAACTATGAGTTAATCCAGTTAAGTCTTCATATGAACTACATCGTTCCTTGTATTTTGTTCTTGGTACTGTTGTTCACTTTATAAACTCAGCTGCAATTTAGAATAAATACTGTGTGTTTGGCATCAGCAATCGGGTTAAATGAAACTTTCATTTCTCTTCTTGAAGACCTATGAAGAGACTGAGGTAAATGCGGGGGGTGGGGGGTACTATGCTAAATAACTATAAATGCCATAAACCCATAAACAGTAGATTCATCTCATTTCAACCACACTTTTTATCCTACAAGTGGAGCCTCTTTCTCATCCGAGCGCCGTTTCGCTGTCATTCAGGATTTCAATTGCTCAATGTGCACAGTGAAAACTAAATTAAACTGTGCAAAAATAAATCTGACGTTACTTTTTCATTTCGTTCTCTTACAAAAAAAAAATAAACATTGAGGTAGACTCTTTGTAAAACTTTGTGGTAAATCTCTACACAAAACGCAATTACATTCATATATGAGTAAGATGAGGTAGGTATGACGCAGAGTGTACAATATTTCAAGAATGTGAGAAATTCCCTGAGACTATCCGTTAGAGAGAGTTTAGGGTACACATATAGGTCAATCTTACTTCCTAACGGGACAGGTGACAGCAGGAGTCAGAATGATTGGATGGTTTAGTGACACCAAAAGGACTAACATATTGTGTGAAATGATCACAAACCAGTGTGAATCCCAACACTACATTTACAACCAATTTATAATGAGTAATCTAAAATGGGAAGGAATATACAAATAAGGTTTGGCCGTCATATGGGTGTGGCCATCATTTCCCTGGTCTTAGCTGACTCTCTATGTGCACCATAAATTCTCTTCTTATTATCATCATCATCATCATCATCATCTTTTAATCTTCTCTACTTTTCTTTTCCAACCGAGAGTGTCGGTCAGAACTTGAGGATTCTGTTGTTTCCAAAGTCGACCACGACAACCACACCGTCAGGCATAACGGCTATGCCGGATGGTCGGTCCATCTGGCCAAAGCCGTTACCCTGCGTCCCAAACTTGCACAAGAAGTTTCCGTTGGGCTCGAACACTTGGACGCGATGGTTGCGGGAGTCGGCCACGATGATGCGGTTCTCCTGGTCGACCGCCACCCCTTGCGGTCGAAGAAACTGCCCGTTGCCCGTGCCCTCCGAGCCGAGGAAGCGAGCGGACTGGCAGTCTGGCCGGATGACCAGCAGTCGATGGTTGTTGAAATCCGTCACCACCAGGTGGCCCTCGTGGTTGAATGCCACCCCCCTCGGCGAGTCAAAATGCTTCCAGAGGGCTCCCTCGAAGCCGTACTTGTTGAGGAACACTCCGTCCGGCCCGAAGAGCTGGATGCGGTGGTTGCGTGTGTCGGAGACCAGAATCTTCCCTTCAGGATTGACGGCTACGTCCCAGGGGTAGTTGAACTGTCCGTTCTTAGTTCCCTTCTCCCCAAATTTTAGGAGGAACTGTCCCTCGAAGGTGAAGATCTGAATGCGGTGGTTATCCTTGTCAGCCACAATGATCCTCCTCTGGCCATCGCAGGCCACGCCAGCAGGGCGGTCGAACTGGCCCGGCCGAGAGCCCAGGGTGCCGAACTTGTGGTTGAAGGTGCCGCAGGGTTTAAACACCTGGACGCGGTTGTTGCTCCGGTCGGCCACCACGACGTAGCCCTCCTTGTCCACGCAGACGCCCCAGGGGCGACACAGCTGGCTGTCGCCTTCCCCTTCCCCTCCGAAGGAAGCCATGGGCAAGCCCACGCTCTGGTAGCTACGACCGGACTTGACCAGCACCTTGAAGGGGCTGCCCTCGATGTGCTGGTTGCAGATGAGCACGGAGATGATGTGCTCTCCCTCAACCTTGGGCAGGTAGCTGACCGTATAGGTGCCGTTCTGGTGATCCAGCACGTCGGCCGAGGACAGGTTCCCATCGGTGGACATCACCACGGCAGAGATGCTGTCGCCACCGGACAGCCGGGGCTCGCCATCGTGATCATAGCCGGCCACAGTGAAAGAGGCCACCTTGCCCTTCAGCGCCCCCCTCAGGCCTTCACCAGAAGCCTTGGTGACGGGAGCAAACGCACCGCTGCTGATGAGGCCCATGGACTTGATGGCGATGAAGAGTGCCTGGTCTGGTGGGGTGAACATGAAGCGGTCGTCCTCCTGGGGCTGCAACACGCTCCTCAGGGCTTTCAGCTCCTGGATCTGGGTCAGCATGCGCTCACGGGCTAACAGGATGTCCATATTACGGCCCTCTTCCAGGACCTGCTGAACCGCTGCAATGGTGCCATCAAGCTTGCTCAGGTTCTGGTGGAGCTTCTCCACTTGCAGATAGAGGGATTTGGCTTTTACCTGCCGGATCTTCTCCACCTGGGCAGTGAAGGAGACAGAGTGAAAAACCTCTAAATTAATGTACAGTACATGGGTTGAGATTTACATATTACCCATTTATACAACCCGATATTTCTTGAAGCGAAAAATAAACCCCCTTCTGTATTAATAGTCTGGCTGTCCCCATCCTGGGATTTAAACCTTGTACCTTCTATCCACAAGACCAGGCACTTAACACCCCCCACCCCACACCCCACACCCCACACCATTAGTCCAGTACTTGTAAAGAAAAAGGTTGGTGGCTCAAAGTCCAAACCAGTCTGAGTGAAACAACCGAATGAGGTCCCATCCCACCCCCTCTTCTGCTCTGCAGTCGCTCTACTGATATAGGCAGCTGCTACTTCTAAAGGGAAGAAGTTTTATTAAAGTTGGTCTTTTATTGCTCTCATTACACACAAAAGGTACAGGGTAAAAGTTTCCCTTAATGGCTGTCTGTTGCACATCATATCAAATTCACAGGCCTGCTCCAGACATTTAAAACCATTCGGGCAGTGTCCTTTGATTATTGGATTAAGCGACTGATCTCCTCTCTCCCTCCCAGGCCCCTGCCCATGGCCAATTTGGAAACGGACAGCTCTGCTGCATTAAGAGCATTCATCGGTGCGCTTGCAACAGCCCACTGGGCCTCTTGGAGACGGCCACAGAGCGCTCGCGCTGCCTTTTCTGGATGTTAACTTTAATCTGTGAGCCACTCGTCATCCTGCGGCAACGTTAACG
>JAOYSI010001099.1:0-17462 GCA_025775065.1 Hiodon alosoides
TTTTTTTTTTTTTCTTAATTTTTGTGTTTGTGTGTGTGTGTGTGTGTGTGTGTGTGTGTGTGTGTGTGTGTGTGCGCGCGCGCGTGTGTGTGTTTGTGTGTGTGTGTGTGTGTGTGTGTGTGTGTGTGTGTGTGTGTGTGTGTGTGTGTGTGTGTAAGTGTGTTTGAGAGAGAAAGAGAATATCACTGTGTGTATAGAACCTTGCCAGCAGTAATTATGATTGAAGTATTGGTTATATGCTTCCGAGTGAACCACATCTGTCAGGATTGGATGCTGGGGACCCAGTTAAAACCAGTGAAATAATGAGGTGAGCTGTAAACCTGAAGCCACGATGGGATATTCCTGCTTGCTAGCCATGCTCTTTTGATGCAACACGCTGCCAGGGCAAGGAGGGTATGTCATGAAGCACGCCGACAGGCAGTTACTATTGACATAAAAAAATGATTTCGAGCGAAAGTACAATTCTCATATAATCACTGGATTACAAACAGTTTAACATCCGCATTAAGCTCACAGCCTCGCCGACTGAGACAGTCACACAATAGAGCACAAAATCCCCCCTCAATACGGCGAGTCAGCATTACACACTAACGCGTCCTCCCAAAACAGCACTACATGCTGATGTGCCCCCCAAATGAAGTGCTGCGCACTAACTCGTCCTCCCAAAACAGCACTACATGCTAGTGTGTGTCCCCAATGTAGCGCTACATGTTAATATGTACCCCCAAAGCAGAGATACAGGTTGATGTTTCTCCCCAAAGCCCTACGTTTCTGCCAAGTGAGTCTGCTGAGGTTAGACCGGTTTATTAAGGTATTCAGTCTGCTGTGTTTCACTACCATCCTTTGAAAAGGCTCAGACTATCACTGCTATGAGCAGCAAGAGAATCTACACTAAGGCGATTGATTTATCTTTCAAAATTCAAACCCAACCATTGATGCTTTTTGTCACAAGCTTGGGACAATGGAATTCCTCTGCTTGCAGTTTGTAGTGAATATTGAGCTACAAATTTAAATATAATCTATGTGTATATATTATTATGTATAAAATAATTCATTGACAAACTCAGATTTCTTAAACTATAGTTATTATTTAGGACTACTCTGAATGGGGCCCATTTTGATTTTAATTTAATCTCAAATGAACATGAAGAGAAAAATCATTAAGTGACAATTAAAACAGAATAAGAATCTTACATTTGTGTTCAAATAGTTGTTCAGTATGATATATCCTTTATAACCGTAACCTGTTTTTTCAAGGTGAGTATATATATATAAAAGGAACGGTTTGTAATGTCCAAATACCAGATCACAGAACATATGATAAATTATGTTCATTTTTATTTCCAATAAAGGACGTAATTACCAGTCAATTAATTGGCAACCGATATATTGAACTAAATTCATCTAACGTGATTAATTCCGTGTAATTTATATATTTAACCACCATGTGTCGCTCCTTTCCCAAAAATGTATAAGAAAGCAACAAAGCTTCGGAATTGCCCCTCCTTTCAGCATAACAATAGTAGATGGTATCCTTCTGAAGCATCATTTTGTTTAAAACGGGTTTGATGGACACCAGAGGCGCAAAACTCGGACTTCGAATCGAATCATCTCGTTTAACACCATATGAAAATGCATGCATCCTTGGATTTCAAATGATATATTTCTCAGATATGAAGACATATATCCTCTTCTCTGTGGTATAGGACTGATCTTTTGTCTGCAGTGGTCCATTCGAATTAACCATTTAAATAATTATAACCTTTTGATTCAGGCATTGCTTTTTTTAAATACGGGGAAAATGTTTAAGTCAAACCATCGACATGCCAAGGTTAGTTTAGCAGTCGTTTTTTCTTTACTCGGTGAGCTGGCTTGGGGACAGATCGTCTACAGTGTGTCTGAGGAGGTAAAACCGGGCACGTTCGTGGGGAATATAGCGAAAGATATCCACCTCAGTGTCAAGGATCTGGACACCCGTGGATTTCGAATCGTTTCGGTCGGGAATAAGCAGCATTTCCGAGTTAATTTGGACACGGGTTTTCTATACGTGAGTGACCGGATCGACAGAGAGGAACTTTGCCCAGAGACGGCCTCCTGTTTCGTGAATTTGGAAGCCATTGTAAACAGTCCGTTGCAGCTTTACAGGGTGAGCATAACGGTGCTGGATATTAATGATAATTCACCAGTATTTCCCGTCCTATCCATGCAGCTAAATGTCGCAGAAATTACTGCGACTGGGGCTCGCTTTCCACTTGAAAACGCCCGTGATGCAGACGTGGGCACGAACTCCATTAAAACATACAAACTAAGCCCGAATGAATATTTCAGCGTGGAGTCTTTGATCAGCAGTGACAAGAGTGTGTCCGCGGAGTTAGTGCTGCAAAAGGTTTTGGATCGGGAGAGAACTCCACACTTCCAGCTGCAGGTTACCGCTGTGGATGGAGGCTCTCCTCCGAGGTCGGGGACTTTGCTTATTTCCGTCAGCGTTTTAGATGCAAATGACAACGCGCCGGTTTTTAACAGGTCAGTTTACAAGGTCTCCTTACCTGAAAATACGCCTATTGGACACTCCATAATACGCCTGCAGGCGACAGACTTAGACGAGGGCTTGAACGGCGATGTTTTATACACGTTTAGTAGTCGTAGTCCTCAGAATGTTATAGATACATTTGAAATTGATGGTCATACCGGGGACGTAAAAGTCAAAGGCACTATTGATTTTGAGGAATACGCTGCGTTTGAGATACGTGTTCAAGCTACGGACATGGGGCAGGTGCCATTGACTGGACACTGTAAACTCTTAGTGGAGGTCATTGATGTAAATGACAATCCTCCCGTCATTACCGTGACCTCTCTTATGACCCCAGTGGAGGAAAACGCTGCTAAGGGCACTGTGATAGCACTGATGACCGTTTCGGATAAGGACGGAGGAAATAACGGGGTAATCCATTGCCAGCTTTCGGTTTCAAGTACCTTTAAGCTCCATTCGTCCTTCAAAAACTATTATTCTTTAATATTGGACGGCGCCCTGGATCGAGAAAAATATTCGTTGTATAACGTTACGGTGTTGGCGAAGGACGAAGGAAGCCCCTCGCTCTTCAGCAGTCGCGTGATCACATTGCACGTGTCAGACGTCAACGATAACGCCCCCGAGTTCCCAGACCCTGTGCTAGCGGTGTATTTGAAAGAGAACAGTCCTGCTGGTTCTCTTATACATACGGTGTCGGCTTTTGATACCGATTTAAATGAAAACGCAAAAGTGACTTATTCGTTACTTCAAAGAAAGAAAGGCGATACCCCGCTCTTATCTATGTTTAAGGTGAATTATTTAAATGGTGAAATATATGCAACGCAGTCTTTTAACTATGAAGAAATAAAAACATTCCAATTCCAAGTTCTAGCTACAGACTCTGGTGTCCCTCCACTAAGCAGCAACGTGACCGTCAACGTTTTTATTCTGGATGAAAATGACAACAGTCCTCAGATTCTCCCGCCCTATTCAGATCAGGGCTCCGTTAATACTGAAAACGTCCCCTATTCTGCTGAAGCGGGATATTTTGTGGCCAAGATCAGGGCTGTGGACGCCGACTCTGGGTATAATGCGCTGCTTTCTTATCACATCGCCCAACCCAAAGGAAATAACCTCTTCAGAATCGGAACCAGCACCGGGGAAATAAGGACTAAAAGGCGAATGAGTGACAATGACTTGAAAACACACACGTTGGTAATTTTGATTTCTGATAACGGAGAACCTTCCCTGTCGGCGACTGTGTCTATTGATGTTGTGGTTATTGAAAGTGCGGGTGAAATACAAACTCAGTTCAGGCAGCCGTCGACCAAAGAGGAGACTTTTTCGGATTTAAACTTGCATTTGCTAATCGCCATCGTGTCAGTATCAGTTATATTTTTACTGAGCCTCACTAGTTTAATTGCTGTAAAATGCCACAGTACAGACCGCAGTTTGAGCAGATGCAGCGCTCCAGTTATCACCACACACCCTGACGGGAGCTGGTCTTATTCTAAATCTACTCAGCAGTATGACGTGTGTTTTAGCTCAGACACCCTGAAGAGTGACGTTGTGGTTTTCCCCACACCGTTCCCACCTGCAGATGCGGAACTTATTAGTATCAATGGATGTGACACTTTCAAAGGGAACGCGACGTTATATAAAACCATGGATGATACTTTGAAAGGAAAACAGATGGCATCCCAATTGATGGAGGTAAGCATAATTAATAACTGGTGTTATAAAGCATTATTCATGCACTGGTGATGAAGATTTAGTTGATTAAATGCAAAAAAATTATACGTTATAGCATTGAACCATTGAGGAAATTACCCGATTAATTTACCTTCAGTATAATCCTACGTAGGCCACTGCCGGTTATTTCTGAAAAACTGTTTCGTTTGTCCCGATGAATTGCCACAATTCATTAAATGGTGCCTAAGGGAGGTTATTAAGGCAAAATCAGTAGTACATTCCCTCAAACGAGAATTTTTTATTACTCTATTACTCTAACGGATGCCTATGAATTTCGAGAAAACTACTGCTGGCGCTGTCCCAGGTGCTGAAACATCATACTCGGAAAATACTTTAACTACTGTGTTCATTTGTTTTGTATCCTTCTTTAAAATTTATTTTAAAATATAAAACTAAGTATTGCGGCGTCGGAAGTGATTTAATTACGTATGACATTATTCACTGCAATTGATAAAATATAGATTTTATGCCTACAAGATAGTTCCATTAGGGGGTTCCCTCTTCATTATCGAATCGAGACTTTTACATTTTACAGTTATTTGACCAAGTGAAATAACAATAAAAAGTTTGTAATGGTTTCCTTGTCGTACATGTTTGATTGTGATGTCACTACGTGCGGGCGTAATTGTGAGAGAGTGAAATAGTGAAAGTGATATAAAAGAAGATAATCAAGGCAACGACAACATGTTTGTTGAGATCTGCTTCTGGTTTACCCCTCTCTCTTCATGTAAAGTTAATTAATTTAGATATTTTAGAGAAAGCACTCATGTTAATATAACGGTGTAATGCTAGACTGTGGAACTGCAACACACAACAGTATAATGTCTTAGTATGTAATCTTTTTTTTAAATCGTATGACGTCATATTTTATCACATTCATTATTTAATTTGAGATATATTTAATTTAAGATAATTTTGTGATAATCCTGTACATTTGTTATACTTCAGTTATTCGCAGTAATATCATTTTTAGGTTTTTACTAACTTTCTTAATTAACGATTTTAATTGCGGTGTCCAGAATGTCTTTAATAAACAAAGGTTCCTAGGGTCTCTCGTCCATTGCAGATCCACACGGTGTCACTGTCTACCAATAAGATCCTAGACTGCCTTTCGATGGGGACTCCTCCTGCTGCAGAGAAAAGCAGCTCGCCCCTTGATCATTATCAGTGAAGTCGTAAAGACCAGGAGAGCTGACTTCTCCGGATTATGTTTGTTTAGTTTAAATATTAATACCTTGTTTTGTGTCAAAGTTGATCGTCGTATTGTAGTTCACTAAAATGTAAGCATAAAAAGACTGCAACATGTCGAAGGGAATGGAATATTTACAAATCTCACGTCTGTTCTGGTTGCTGCTTTGTTTGCAGAGTGTGGTGTCTGGGCAAATTGTCTATTCTGTTTCCGAAGAGGTAAGCAAGGGCACCTTTGTCGGGAATATAGCGAAGGATTTGAATCTCAAAGTGCAAGAACTGGAATCGCGTGTGTTTCAGCTTGTTCAGGGGTCTTTTAAAAAGTATTTTGAAGTGAATCTAAAAACAGGAATCCTTTTCGTGAATGACAGAATAGACAGAGAGCTGCTGTGTCAGAGCAGCCCCATCTGCACACAAAACTTGGAAGCCATTGTTAATTTCCCTTTAAAATTATTTACTGTTGTGGTGAACATACTAGATATTAACGATAACGCTCCAACGTTCCCTAGTAAATCGCAAAATATTAGCATCGCTGAGCATACCTCGCCAGGGGCAAAATTTCCGCTGCTTGGAGCCGATGATCCGGACGTAGGCAGCAACGCGGTTGATAGATACATACTTTCTCCTAGTGTTTACTTTAAGCTCGAGCTACACACCGAAGTTGATCGCGGTGTTTCAGCAGAGTTAGTGCTGCAGAAAGCATTAGACCGAGAGAAACAGCCTTTAATTAACCTAGTACTGACGGCTGCTGACGGAGGAAAACCAGCCAGATCCGGGACGACGGCCATAACCGTGAATGTATTAGATGCAAACGACAATGCTCCCATATTTACCAGCTCGGTTTATAAGGTAAGAGTTTCTGAGAATGTATCGCCAGGTACAATAATTTTGAAAGTTAATGCAACGGATCTCGACGATGATATAAACGGCGAAATTATGTATTTAATTAGTAAGCAAGGACAGAAAGGAATTTCTGATATATTTGCCATAAATAAAAGTACCGGGGAGCTAACAGTCAGAGAAAATTTGGATTATGAAGAAATCGGAGCTTATGAAATTAGAATCGAGGCCCGCGACAAAGGACCCACGCCACTGGCTTCACATTGCAAAGTACTAGTTGAAGTAGTTGATGTAAATGATAACGCCCCAGAAATCAACGTGAAATCTCTGCTGGACAACGTCAGGGAGGATGCAAAAAGGGGCACCGCAATTGCCCTGATTACTGTTTTGGACAGGGATGGTGGTAAAAATGGGAAAATAAAATGTTATATCGCAGGAGATACACCCTTTATTTTGGAGTCCTCCCAGGCTAAATATTATTCTCTGATCTTAGAAGGGAAACTTGATCGGGAAGTTAACCCACTGTACAATGTAACCATCACAGCTACAGATGATGGAACCCCGCCCCTCTCGAGCACCAGCGTTATTACCGTACACGTTTCTGATGTGAACGACAATGCACCGCGGTTCCCAGAACCTGTTATGAACGTTTACGTTAAAGAAAATAGCCCCATAGGAGGGTTGATCTGTACTGTGTCAGCATATGATCCGGATGAGGAGGAAAATGCTAAAATAACCTACTCTGCGATTTGGTTGACGTCCTTCAATGTAAACTCTGTCAGCGGGGATATTTACAGCACACAGTCTTTTAATTTTGAAGAGGCAAAGTCTTACCAGTTACAAGTTCAGGCCACAGACTCTGGAAACCCTCCAATAAGCAGCAACGTGACCGTCAACGTATTTATTCTGGATGAAAATGACAACAGTCCTCAGATTCTATCGCCCTATTCTGACCAGCACTCCGTTAATACTGAGAACATTCCCTATTCTGCAGAAGCGGGATACTTTGTTGCTAAGATTCGGGCTGTAGACGCAGACTCTGGTTATAATGCACTACTTTCTTATCACATCGCTGAACCCAAAGGAAATAACCTCTTCAGAATCGGAACCAGCACCGGGGAAATAAGGACTAAGAGACGAATGAGTGACAATGACTTGACAACTCACCCGTTGGTCATTTTGATTTCTGACAACGGAGAACCTTCCCTGTCAGCGACGGTGTCTATTGACGTGGTGGTTGCTGAAATAACTGGTGAAATTCAGACCCAATTCAGACAACCGGCGATCAAGGACGAGAGTTTTTCTGATTTAAATCTTTACTTACTAATTGCCATTGTGTCCGTTTCAGTGATATTTTTATTCAGCCTCATTAGTTTGATAGCTGTAAAATGCCACAGGACCGATAACAGTTTCAGCAGGTACAGCACCCCAGTGATCACCACACACCCTGACGGGAGTTGGTCTTACTCTAAATCTACTCAGCAGTATGATGTGTGTTTTAGCTCAGACACACTGAAGAGGGACGTTGTGGTTTTCCCGGCGCCGGTCCCGCCTGGAGATGCGGAATTAATCAGTATTAATGGATGTGACACTTTCAGACGGAATATGACGCTATCTGAACACATGAAGGACACTTTAAAGAAGAAACAGTTTACCCCCCACATGATAGAGGTAAGCATAGTCAATACCGGAGTATAGAGACCGTTGTATGTGTACTGTCAATGCAGATTTCATTACTTAAATACGTTTTTAGTAGTGTACTAAGGGGATTCAAGGGATTCAAGCAGGCAAACGGATTCTGTTATATTACCTCTAACGGGAAAATTGGATGGGTTAAATTTAGCTTAAGGAGGCTTATATGGCGACCGCTTGTAAACGAGACTTTGCATATGTCCTTTATACCCATATTATGTTTTATTTTTCTTTCGTTAAACCGTTGTCATCAAGCTGAAGAACGGCTGGGTAATGGTTTTTCTTATTTATCATTTCTTATTCTTGTTTTTAGGTACAGAATATGTATTCATATTTCCCCTTATACATAGACGAGGAATACATGTGAGATAATTATACACATATATAAGAAATACAAATCTATATAAACAAAACAACTACAGGTGTTGTCCACTGTGCTGGAATCCGACTAAGAACACGACAAGCTTTATGTTTATCGAGATAATTGTACGGTTATCCAGTCTCAACCAGATGATGATTTCCTATTTTTTGTATTTTATCACGTTGCAACTCTTCAGCGATTTGGCGTGCATCACGGTTGTTTCATTAAGTGGAGAATTAAGGAGGAACATGTGTTAGTATCAATATTTTTTTTAAAACTAACGTATTCATTTTCTTATGTAATTATAATTGAATTTCAGATACAGCTGAATATTTCTGGTTCTCGGTAATCCCATCCATTTGGGAAAATAGAGTAGTTTACAAATATATCCTGTCGTTATCTTTTTTTTTTTTTAATTAACGATTTCACTTGAGGTTTAAAGAACGTGTTTCATAAAAAAGAAAACAAGTGGTACAGAGATTCTTGCACACTAGTCCGTTCCAGATCCGCACGGTGTCACTGTCAACCAACAAGAGCCCATACTGCCTCACAATGGGGCACTCCTCCTACTTCAGAGAAAAGCAGTCATCTCCATTATCAGTAAAATCGCACAGACCAGCAAGCGGAGTGTTCAGGTTTATTCTACTTCTAGAAGAATTGGTCAAATCTTCGTTTGTGCTATTTGTTTTCGAGCATGTCTGGGTTGATCGTCGGATTGTAGCATACCGGAAAGTGCGCACAATGAAAAGGCCAGCAAAGGTGACTGCGTCGACGGGAATGGAATATTTGCGGATCTCTTATTTGTTCTGGTTGCTGCATTGTTTGCCGGATGCGGTCAATGGGCAAATTGTCTATTCTATCCCCGAAGAGGTAAGAAAGAGCACCTTTGTCGGGAATCTAGCGAAAGATTTGCATCTGAAAGTGACAGAATTGGAATCGCGTATGTTTCAGATTGTCCAAGGATCTCCTAAAACGTATTTTATAGTGGATTCTCAAACAGGAATTCTTTTCGTGAATGAAAGAATAGACCGAGAAGAACTGTGTTCAAGCAGTCTCGTCTGCACTGTAAAATTGGAAGCAGTTGTTAATTTTCCTTTAAATATGTTTCGTATTGAGATAAACATAATTGACATAAATGACAATGCTCCAGCTTTTCCGGGGAAATCGAAAAACATTTCAATCGCGGAATCTACTGCTCCCGGGGCAAAATTTCCTTTACTTAACGCTGATGATCCAGACGTCGGGAGCAACTCTGTAAAAACGTACAAGCTCAGCTCAAACGATTATTTTGCTATAGACGTAAATACAGACGACGATCCTGTATCGGTCGAGCTAGTGTTGCAGAAACCTTTGGACCGAGAGAAACAGTCTCTGATCCAGCTGGTCCTGACTGCTGTTGATGGAGGAAAACCTCCCAGATCCGGAACTTTACAGATTATTGTTAACGTGCTGGATGCAAACGACAACGCGCCGGTGTTTGGAAAGGCCTTATACAAGGTTTCAGTGCCAGAAAATGCAAAACTGGGAACAACGATTTTAAAACTGAACGCGACAGACCCGGATGAGGACATAAATGGTGAAATTATTTATTCATTTAGTAACGAAGGAGTGAAAAAAATCTCCAACAAATTTGCTATCAATCGTTCTACTGGTGAAATAACCTTAATTGGCCATTTGGATTATGAAGATACCGGTGCGTATGAAATTCGTGTTGAAGCCCGGGACAAGGGTCACACTCCCTTAGCATCGCATTGCAAGGTACTGGTTGAAATCCTTGATATGAATGATAACCCCCCAGAAATCAAAGTCACCTCGCTCTTGGAACATGTCCGAGAGGACGCTAAACAGGGCACTGCCATTGCATTGATTACAGTGTCAGATAGGGATGGTGGTAAAAACGGCAATATACAGTGTTCTGTGTCCGGGGTATTTCCATTTAGGTTAGAGAACTCTTACAGTAATTATTATTCCTTAATACTAGGTGCTAATATAGACCGAGAAACCGCGTCTCGGTACAATGTTACCATCACAGCAACAGATAAGGGGACCCCACCACTCTCAAGCACCAGCGTTATTATTGTACAAGTTTCTGATGTGAATGACAACGCACCGCACTTCCCTGAACCTGTAATTAACGTTTATGTTAAAGAAAATGGTCCGATAGGAGGACTGATCGGTACTGTGTCAGCACTTGACCCAGATGTTAATGAGAATGCTAAAATAACATACTCTGTATTGGGACCTACTTCACAAGGTGGGATTTGGTTGACGTCCTTTAATGTAAACTCTGTCAGTGGAGATATTTACACCACACAGTCTTTTAATTTTGAAGAAGCAAAGACTTTTCAGTTTCATGTTCAGGCCACAGACTCTGGAAACCCTCCACTAAGCAGCAACGTGACCGTCAACGTTTTTATTCTGGATGAGAATGACAACAGTCCTCAGATTCTCCCGCCCTATTCAGACCAGGGCTCCGTTAATACTGAGAACATTCCCTATTCTGCTGAAGCGGGATACTTTGTAGCCAAGATCAGGGCCGTAGACGCCGACTCTGGTTATAATGCGCTGCTTTCTTATCACATCGCCGAAAGCAAAGGAAATAACCTCTTCAGGATCGGAACCAGCACCGGGGAAATAAGGACTAAGAGACGGATGAGTGACAATGACTTGAAAACTCACCCGTTGGTCATTCTGATTTCTGACAACGGTGAACCTTCCCTGTCAGCGACTGTGTCTATTGATGTTGTGGTTGTTGAAACTACTGGCGAAATCCAGACTGAATTCAGAAAACAACCAACCAAGGAGGAGAGTTTTTCAGTTTTAAATCTATATTTGCTGATCGCTATTGTGTCAGTATCAGTGATATTCTTACTCAGTCTGATTAGCCTCGTTGCTGTGAAATGCCACAGGGAAGACGGACGTTTAAACCGATTAAACCCAGTGATCACCACACACCCTGACGGGAGCTGGTCTTACTCTAAATCTACTCAGCAGTACGACGTCTGTTTTAGCTCAGACACACTGAAGAGTGACGTAGTGGTTTTTCCCGCGCCGTTCCCGCCTGCAGATGCGGAACTGATCAGTATTAATGGCGGTGACACTTTCAAACGGAACCGAACTCTCCCCAACGGTGAGAAGGTAATTTATCAGTTAATCTACACATTTTCGTGTTTTTACATTAATTGCTGCTTGCGTCATAAAATGTATAGCTCTTAAACATGCTATGCTAATTTATTGACAGTTTTTTGAGGGGTTAGTATATATATATATATATATATGTTAAAAAAAACGTAAATTATGAGGTTTTATTATGCTTGAATAATTGTCGCTTGGGCTGGTCGGGGCCGTGCGTAATTGCGGAATTATTCCACTACTCTACTACTTCTACTCTTCGGGGTGTTGGTTAATTTTATTTTATTTTCTTTTAATTTCCAAGAAATTTTGAGTTGCATTGCGAAGACATTGAAGCGATTCTTAATTTTATTGTCGTTTCTTTATACGGCCGTCTGTAGTATATATGATGACAACCATACATTATTTAAATACAGAATTACTGATTGCAAAGTGAACGCCAAGTATTTGTTCCAGGTGTAACGAATGTAGTAGCGGAGGTTGGTGGTGTAGCAGTTAAGATTGCTACTTAAAATCCCATCCGACCGGTTATATCCTCAACCTTATCAAGATACGTAACCTGAATTGCCTCAGAATTAGTTCAGCTTTATATCAATCAATCAATCAATCACTTTTATTTTTATACAGCGCTTTTCACATGTTGCCATGTCACAAAGACGCTTTACATAGAGAAAGATACAGTGTGTCCCAGGCCTGACCCCCCAAAAGCATGCCAGCCACAACATATGTGGATGAATTTATAAATTGTAATGCTGTGTAAGTCGCTTTGGATAAAAGCGCCTGCTATGCAATTTAATTGCAATGCATTTCAAAGGTTTAATGAAGGAGACTCTGAATTTCATTTTACATAAATGTCCACAAAGTGTCGCTCTTGACCAACGCACCTCGGGTTTCATCTGTACCGCTTCTGGCCCCTCCTTTCGATAAACCAACCAAGGGGAAACAGCTTCGTCGTAGACTCATAATGCTGGTGATTCTGAAATAGAGTTTTCTTCCCATTTTATCTATTAATGTAAATTTAATTAATTTATTTTTTTTGGGGGGAAACTGCTTTTCCGTGAACAACGGATAGTGAAAAATACAAAAATATGCGACTGCAGCTACGTGGAGGGCAAATCAGAACATGTTTTCTGTTCCAGTCGATGCTTTTTGTTTGGAATACGGCCTCTGGTCAGATGATTTATTCTGTCTTGGAGGAGGTTATCTTGGGAACATTTGTGGGAAATCTAGCAAAGGATTTTAATCTCAATCTGGATAATCTGGAATCGCGCAGGTTGCGGATTGTTGAAGGATCCAACCACAAATATTTTGAGGTAAATTTGAAAACGGGTATTCTTTTCGTGAATGATAGGATCGACAGAGAAGGCTTATGTTCCAGAGCTGTAACGTGTGTCGTAAACGTAGACGCTATTATTGAACGGCCTAGGATCATTTATCGCATTCAGATCAATATTTTAGATGTGAACGACCATTCACCTGTTTTCCCACTGCGTACTCAATACGTGAATTTAACTGAGTCCGCAGAACCGGGGGCAAGATTTCCGTTGTTTAGCGCCGATGATGTGGACGTAGGAACCAACAATGTTAAAATGTACAAGCTGAGTCCTAATGAACACTTTTCCCTGGATGTACAGAGCGGTGGAGAACAGAGTGTATATGCCGAGTTAGTTCTGCAGAAAGCTTTAGACCGAGAGAAACAGCCTGAGATCCAGCTCGTACTGACGGCTTTTGACGGAGGGAAACCTCCCAAGTCGGGGACTTTACAGATAACAGTGAACGTGTTAGACATAAATGATAACAGTCCTGTTTTTGACAGCTCGCTTTACAAGGTCAGAATTCTGGAAAATACACCGCCCGGAACATCGATCATAAAACTGAATGCAACGGATTTGGATGATGGATTAAATGGTGAGATTGTCTACGAATTTAGTAGTCACGGACACAAAGATGTTCAAGATATCTTCAGTATTGATGTTAAAAGTGGTGAAGTTGCTGTTAAAGGAGACATTGATTACGAGATAAACAATGTTTATGAAATTCGCGTCCAGGCTCAAGACAAAGGGCATTCTCCACTTGCGGCCCACAGTAAACTTCTAATTGAAGTAATTGATGTAAACGACAATGCCCCAGTCATATCTGTAACATCTATAGAGCGCAGTATTAGGGAAGACGCCCCGACTGGTACCGTGGTTGCTATGGTTACAGTTTTAGACAACGATAGCGGAAATAATGGCCTGGTAAACTGTAATGTGTCACCGAAGGTCCCGTTTGAATTGCAGAAAAACTACAAGAACTACTACTCTTTGGTGGTTGATGGGCCGCTGGACAGAGAGAGCACTCCTCAGTACAACATCACAATAATAGCTACTGATATGGGAACCCCGCCCCTCTCTTCCACTAGCATGATTACTCTACATGTTTCTGACGAGAACGACAATGCGCCGCGCTTTCCCGAGTCAATTATAAATGTAAACTTAAAAGAAAATCGCCCAACAGGAGACGTTATATGCACTATATCTGCTTTTGATGCAGATACCGATGAAAATGCTAAAGTATCATACCATCTATTGGAAAAAAATGCCAATGGTTTTTCCACGAATACAGCAGTCGGTGTAAACTCAGTCACTGGAGATATACACAGTATGCAATCTTTTAATTATGAGGAAATAAAAACATTTCAGTTTCAAGTTCAGGCTACAGATTCTGGAGAACCTCCACTAAGCAGCAACCTGACTGTCAACGTGTTTATTCTGGATGAGAATGACAACAGTCCTCATATTCTACCGCCCTATTCTGACCAGCGCTCCGTTAATACTGAGAACATTCCATATTCTGCGGAAGCGGGATACTTTGTTGCTAAGATCAGGGCTGTAGACGCCGACTCTGGTTATAATGCGCTGCTTTCTTATCACATCGACGAACCCAAAGGAAATAACCTCTTCAGAATCGGAACCAGCACCGGGGAAATAAGGACTAAAAGGCGAATGAGTGACAGTGACTTGAAAACTCACCCGTTGGTCATTTTGATTTCTGACAACGGAGAACCCTCTCTGTCAGCGACGGTGTCTATTGATGTTGTGGTTTTTGAAAGTACACGTGAAATTCAGACTCAGTTTAGACAACCGCCGACAAAAGAGGAAAGTTTTTCCAAATTAAACCTTTATTTGCTCCTCGCAGTTGTGTCAGTATCCGTTGTATTTTTAATTAGCCTTTTTAGTTTAATAGCTTTGAAATGCCACAGGACAGACGGCAGTTTGAGCAGATACAGCGCCCCCATGATTACCACGCACCCTGACGGGAGCTGGTCTTACTCTAAATCTACTCAGCAGTATGACGTGTGTTTTAGTTCAGACACACTGAAGAGTGACGTAGTGGTTTTCCCCGCGCCGTTCCCGCCAGCTGATGCGGAACTGATCAGCATTAACGGATATGACTCTTTTAAACGGAACCAGACGCTACCCAACAGTGAAAAGGTAAGGTTAATGTAAGCCTGCTTTATTGAACGAAAGGTTACAAGAACACGACCCTTTGTGGTTTGGTATATATACAAATATTCATTATCTTAGTGTCTATTATATGTTTTTTAATTAATTTTTTAATTTTGCAATTAATTCAGTCCTTGCTCATATTTTGCTGACATACGGTTTCCAGTTGTGTCGAGTGTAATACGAATTCACGGGGTTACATTAATACATCAAAGGTGTACTACTTGCATTGCATATTCATTTGAAAATAAATCATTAACTTGATATCATTCAGTCAACATGAGCTGAGATTACTTTGATGGGCTTTTTATTGGTGTAAAGATTTGGATTTTTCAGTTTCCCCTTGAACAGTAGAGGGACGTCTAGGCGTCTTTATATTATTAGTGCAACTTATTAATTAATACGGCTGAAGCTCTTATCCAGAGCGAAATAGATAGAAATTAGAAATAAGTCGAATAGAGTTAATGGATAATACTCCGCAACCCGGTTGTCGCGAACTTCAGTCGCTGATTTTGTTGCTGAACATTGACCTCATCGCTTTCTCCGTTGTTAGGTCACACATCACCGATTCTTGAGGCGTCACAATTTCTTTAAGACAGGCAGTTTATGGAAAAGCTTCTCCTGGAGCGTCGCTGTTCATTTATTGTTCAGCGACAGTGAATTTACCGGGCGGGAATGGTAGGACGCTACCTTCTGCAGTGTTTTTTGTCGAGTGACGTAGAACAACCCCTCCTTTATTCCAATGCTAATTATGTAATCAGAAGTTACAACAAACGCAGTTAGATTTATATTATATTGTTTTTAATCTTTCAAGCAGTTTTCCCATTAATTTTATTACAGCCTGTATACAACGAGGCCGGAAGTTTGGTTTGAACATTGGTGTGGACACAATTCTTTAGTTGCTCCTGGAGCAGCTCATGGACCCACTGAAAGGAGACACGTATTAAGGCAGAAACTGTGCAAGCAGACAGTGTGAGAAGATTCAAACAGTGTGCACCAAACTAGAGAGCCAAAACCTGTCCCCCCCTTTTAATTTAAAAAACTTTTTTTTGTATATATATAAACCTATGTAATATAGTGCATTTACTGAGCCTCCTGGATAGTCACACTGTCCATTCAATCAAATACATATTCACTGTTTCACGCTTCTTACAGTTATTTTCAATGGGAGGAAGGTGGAGGATAGAAATAATTCGACAAAGAATTATTAAAAACTAAATCTCGAATTAAACTGATTATATGTATTCTTATTTTTAGACTAAATGTGAAAACGTATACATACATGATCCCGGAATCCTTCATTTACGGGACGATTTAAAAAACATAACTCCTAATCCAAAACAATTTGAATATAGGATTTGTTATTTATCAACTTATATACAACTTCTGTGTGCGGCAGTATTCTGAATGTTCATTTTTTCATGGAGACAGATACACGACTTTGGTGTAAATAATTTTTTAAAGATATGTGTTTGCCTTATTTTGTGAAAAAAACAAAGGGTTAATTTTTCTTGGCTTTCGGAATTCTATTTATTTAACTGATTTAACGCATTGCTTTATTTGTATGAATTCATAATTTGATTTTACTACTATATTATTTTGCATATAGTGATTTTTTTCCATTCGGACATTTACTTCCAAAAAAAAGAATTATTAGTAAGTACTTTGATGTTAGTGATTTGGTAGGATATCCCGACGACGAAATATTTGGCAAATGTTTTACCGAGTGGTTTGTGATTTTCTCACACAGTTAACCAACGATTCACGATGTAAAATGCTTATTAAATAACACTAGGGGTCGATGTTGACCGTGAAATAATAATAGGAATTTCGATTTCAGCAGCTCCGCCTAAAAATAAATAAATAAATAAATGTGCAGACCCAGAAAAGCTTTCTCAGAATCAAACGAGGTCGTTTGTTAAACAGTCATGTTGAAGTCGTTTAAAAAAAAAAGATATTTGTATTAACATAGAGATATTTTGAAAGTAACACTGATTGGGATTGGAATAACGATGAGGCTTCCCAACAAAACGGGAACGCGTGGGATACAGCTCGTGGTGCTTCTTTGTTTATGGGATTTATCATCCGGACAAATTGTCTATTCGGTTTCAGAGGAGGTCGAAAAAGGTACTTCTGTGGGAAATATCGCCAAAGACCTAAATCTTAATGTGCAGGATTTGGAGTCGCGGATGTTTCACATTGTATCAGGAGCCAACAAGCAATATTTTGAGGTAAATGTTAAAACTGGTATTCTCTTCGTGAATGGCAGAATTGACAGAGAACAACTCTGCATGACGAGTCTGAAATGTTCTTTAAATTTAGAGGCTATTGCGCAAAATCCAGTAAATATGTTCCGCTTGGAAATAAATGTTTTAGACATAAATGACAATGAGCCTACTTTCCCATCGAATCAGCAATTCTTAAAAATTACCGAATATGCGTTTCCAGGTGAACGATATCCTTTGCCTAAAGCTTATGACGCGGATGTAGGAAGTAACTCGAT